>PVJA010042168.1:0-17511 GCA_004027025.1 Myocastor coypus | reverse complement strand
AATAATAATAATGATTATTATCACTAATACTTGGGTCCGTGACATAACGCACTTGAAAATACTCAGCAAAATTTCCAGTTAGCTGCTTTGAAAGTGAAATAAATATATTTTAATTGATCTCTCCTCTCTCTCTCTCTTTCTCTCTCTCTCTCTCACCAGGGATCAAACTCAGGACCTTGCCCTTTCCAGGCAAGCACTTATTCCATTGAGCTGTCTCCCCAGCCTAGATATCTCTTACTTAAGAGAACACAAACCTTATTAAAAAGTAATGACTAGGAAGGACCACATTAATCACATGACGGGACAGTCAGTGATATTATTTTAGCCTGAGTAACTGAAACTCTAAAGCTGGTGAATTGCAACCCATTTACTAAATGTAGGGACTTTGAAGAGATAGTCAAGAGTTTTTGCTGGTGGAACGTGGGCACCGCCCACTCAGGCTTTGAGGATGCCCCAGCAGGTGTGCCTTGCCCTCTCGCTGGAGCCGTCTCCCGAGGCTTCTGTAAGCACTGGATCACGGATGCGGACGGCTTCTGTAAGGTAAACCCAGCTTGGCTTGGCTTACTTCCAAGTCGCAGCTATTCTTCACTTCTTCCACCCAGCGGTCACAGCCCCACTGGTGCCGTCTACCAGAAAGTCTTTAGAACTACCGCCATCCATGCCTTTATTACAGTCTGTCGCAGGCCCCTGCCTAAGCTCGGTCTCGGAGGTCACTCGGCTGTCTCTTGGTCTCTCTACTACCTAGACACTAATCTGCTATCGTTTCTCACCAAGGTCTCCACTTTATTTTCTCTCTCTGGGCCTCAACTTTTGAAACTCTTGTACTGAGTTCCCAAGAGCTCATATACTCTGTCACCAGCAAAATCCTCTACATCTTTAACTTTGTCTCTAGTCTCCAGGTGTCAGGGAAATTGACTTTCACTGAGACTCTGGCTTCCTGCTGGCTTCGTAGCCTGCCAGGATCATTTTAAGTTTAATATACATCGAGCAAGCAGCTAAAAGAAAAGATTGCTCCACAAGGACTCTTCCCATGTGATTCTATTCTACCTCCAGGAAAATGAAATTTGTTGATCATGCAGCTACCTTAGAGGAGGTTATCAGAATTTTTAATTCTATTTTTCTTCTTAGGAAGACTTTGATGAAAAAATCTTTGATATGGCTGGAAGAGCTCTGGGTTCCCACTTCATTTCACCGGTTTGATTATTCCCTTTCAGTCTTGCACTTGTATGTCTGTCACATAAGATTCTTAACCCTTTTTAGCCTAAATTGCACAGTTTTTCTTGAGAGATGTGGTCTTGCTATGTTTTTTTTATTATTATTATTCTTGTTTCAGAACCTTTGTTTGCTTATTCACTCATTTTTTTTATGGCAGGCTCAGGCTACCCCGAGGGCAGGGCTGGCACAGCATGTGGTGCTGGGGATCGAACCGCGGTCCCTGAAGCCGCCCAAGCTTCCCCAAGCAGGTGGGTGCTTTAGACCACTGAGCCATCCCGCCGGGCCCCAGGTCTTGCTATGTTGCCCATCTTCAGCTTGAATTCCTGGACTCGAGAAGCCCTCCTACCTCAGCTTCCCAAGCACCCGAGTTTGCAGATGCACCACTTCCTGCAGCTGGTCAGAATTTGTTTTATTTTTCTTTGGTTTGCTTTTGCTCTTTTAAAAAACTCTATTTTGGTACAGGGTCTTGCTACACAGCTCAGACTCATAGTGATCCTCATGTCTCAGCCTCCAGAGCCTGGGACTACAGGTATGTGCCACCATGCCCAGTTTTGGTTGCCAACAGGGCACACCTGGGGCTCTGGAGCCCACACAGTGGGCAGTACCGGGATTGAACCCGGGTCCTTACATTTGCCAGGAAGGTGCCTAGATCACTAAGCTATCTCCCCAGCCCTGACTACTTTTTAAAAAATGTCCTTCTTTCAATGCAAAAATATCTTTGAAAGTCTTTATAAAAATTTGAGGATTTACATAGAAATAAGTTAAATAAAATTGTACACTTAAAAATTACATCTTTTCCCTTCTTTTTAGAACTGACTATACAGTGTTTGTAAGCATGTGTTGGCGGCCCTATCTCTGTAGCTCTTTCAAAATAATTAGTGTGAAGGGAGTCATACTGCTAGCAAATCATTCCTTTACCTCCACCTTATAACTTCTGCTAAAAAAAAAAAAAAAATCTTCACATTTGCATATCCTTTTGCATTATCCAAATCCCTTTCATATAATAACATAATATTTTCATAATACTGAAAATATTTAATCATGTTGACAAATAAGACTTTTTTTCTCTTTTTTATTGGCTCAGCCCACCCTGAGGGTGGTCCTGGAGTGGCATCTGGTGCTGGGGATTGAACTGCAGTCTCCTATACCTGCCTAAACTTGCCTAAGCAGGCGTGTTAGACTGCTGAGCTATCTCACGGGCCCCAAGAAGATCTAATTTTAAAGTAATAATTTTAATTTCACACTGCTTCTTAATAAAATTAATCTATCTTGATAAAATCTCTTTGGTCTTTGATTCTCTAAAAGCAAGAAATTTCCAAATCGAAAAAGTGTTTCATAAAACCAGTGAGGAAAGTTTACCAAATGCAGTTTAACTTTTAAAACTTAATAAAGCCAAGGCTTCCAGCTTTCAACTGTAGTAATGCATGCTCTCACTAGGGTAAAAAGTCAACCATGGGAGAAGTTAGATAAGTTATGTAAATCCTAAATTAAAAACACCAGGAGGCTGTAACAGCTATAAAGATTAGACTAAAACTGAAGGGAAAGTGTGCCGTAGGAAAGGGAGTGTATGGTCCAGTCCTCTTCCTGCTGAGAGCGCTTGCCTATTCTGAGACCAGGACAAGCATGCGACTGGCTCAGGTCTAGCCCTTCTGCAGCATGTCAGGGTGGAGAGGAATCAGGCTGCTCCTGGCAGTTGTTTGGGCCGGTAGAAAACAAATTGGAAGCCTGAGGGAACTCAAGGGCCGCAAAGAAACTATTCCTAAATTCTCGGCTGCAGAAGAATCTGCAAGTTATGCAAAATATTCTATAAGGAAAACTTTAAACTTCCTTCATCTCAAGTAGAATATAAAATGAGATCAGAGACAGGCCCTTGGCAGCAAGCCTGTAATCTCACCTTGAGACAGCCACCAGATTTGGGGCTCCTACAGAATACGAGCTGGAGGAGCTGTGTGGGAAGCTTGGAAGGTCACAGTTGAATTTCATATCTTTTCCACACTGAAGAGATAACGACCTACCCAATAATCCAAATGCCAAGATTTGGGGTCCCTATGTGTTTTTCATGAGTTGTTCTCTTTATGATTACATTATGACTCTATTCTTGGTAACATTTCATATGCCAGAGTTTCCTTTGTCTGATGTTTTGATGCCATGCCAACTTTTTAACATTACTTCTAAATAAGTACCAATAGATTTCTCTTTCTCACTCATCAGTTTTTCTCTTGCTGCCATCATGGTAGAATTCTTGCTTATTGCTAAGCAGCCAAAGCACTTTCATATTACACAGAGAATGCCCAGCACATACACGTGCGATAGCTGTACTGTGTGAACGGCACAGAGCAGGATGTGAGTGGCACGTCGTCCAGCCATGCTCTGCACACTCACACTGCAGCAGTGAATGAGGTCAGCGGTCTTCCACACTCAAGATAATCTTGCAAGCACAATGGAGTAGAGCCCAGCCATTCCCATGGCACCAAGGTACAGCTCTTCCTTGGCTTAGATTTCTTCTAATTTTCAAACGCATATCATTTCTTGGAAATTTTAACTAAACTTAACTAAATTTTAACTAAACTTTAGCTAAAAATTGATTGAATTGGTCACATTCCCAGTACTGATGTAGGCAGACTTGTACCTAAAACAAAAAAATAATATGTACAAAAACCCACTACCCGAAGTTTTCACACACAATGGTTTCTATGCAGTTCTTTGCAAGGTTAACTAAATAGTCATCTCCACAAAGGAGGCTGAAAGACGAGACAATGTCTGAAGGGAAGGCTTCAAGAATGTTGTGAAATTTTCTACCACTTGCTTTTAAACAAAAGGAAGGAGAGACTTTCCTTGATTACACCTATGGAGAACGTTTAAAAATACCACTTAGATGAGTTGATATATGTCTCTTGCAGTTTGGGAGCTAATACGCCAGAGATCTCAGTGTAAAACACGAACACGATAGCCTAGTGCCAGGGTGAAGAGATGGTCTGCACTGAGATCTTAGTTTTTACAGATGACACAGAAAGATGCCATTTGTCAAAGGGCCATCACAGAAGGGAACTTGTTTTTAAGAGTGCCCAAGAATCTGCCTAGCATTAGATTTATCATATTCACCCAGGAAGGAAAGGAGCAAGGATACCAGTGGACAACGAAAAAGAAGTCATCGCTGCCAGGTATGGTGGTGCACGCCAGTAGTCCCAGCACTCAGAAGGCTGAAGCAGGAGGATCATCCTGAGTTTCAGGGCAGCCTGGGCTCTGTGGTGAGTCTGGGCCATATTGGAAGTACATGGTGAGAGCCTGTCTTAAAGTAGAGACAGACAGACAGACAAACAGACAGACAGACAGACAGACATAGACACAAAGAGTAATTTTTTAGGGTGGGGCTATTGGACGTTTGCAAATGGGGAATATCTGATGTGCCTATGGGGGAGCAGCGACCACTGAACTTCTCCCACACCAAGAGGCCTAGCTCCAGGTCACCACAATGAAACTGAAGCAAGCCATTTCCAGAAGCTGACTTGCTGTTCTCTCTCTGCTTCCTGGAGAGCCCAGCATAGCATCTAATACTCTCCTACCTGATGAGTGGCTTCCAGAAATAACATTGGCACACACTGGAGGAAAGGATAACTTTAGTTTCAAATTGATCTCATAGTTTTATTTTTTGAATGAATATTTTATTTATTATCCTGAGACATTTTTTGGAAATAAAATGATACTATATTGTAGTAATCTAATTGGAGGGAAAAAGAGAAACAGCTTAAGAGTAGTTATTTGAATGAAAGTCTGTAGGCAGAAACAGCTCTTCCTTCTGGGACCCTTTCTTTTTTTTTATTTTTTTTATTCAATTTATTTATTTTTTTCTTGTTTCAGAACCTTTGTTTGTTTATTCACTCATTTTTATGGCCAGCTCAGCCCGCCCCAAGGGCAGGGCTGGCACAGCATGTGGTGCCAGGGATCGAACCACGGTCCCTGAAGCCGTCTAAGCTTTCCCAAGCAGGCGCTTTAGAACACTGAGCCATCCCGCCGGGCCCCTTCTGGGACCCTTTCGAAGAAGAGCTAGATACAGTTGATCTCCTTTACACTCCCATAAAATATTGGAATAGCGATTCCTGTGATCCTTTTCCATTGGATTAGAGTCACGCAGCTGGGATCTGATCTAAAAAATGGGTATATACACTTCATGAGCCTGACAATAAACCACGCCAGCGGTTGACCATCTTATTTTCTCTTGACCTTATTGTTAAGTGAAAGAATAGTGTTTACGGAGCTGTAGGATTGGAAATCAATATCCTCAATTACTGCTTGAAAGTCAGCGCTACCTCTGAGCTCCCTAGCAAATCATCAGATCCTATGAGAATTGCAACATTAGCAGAAGATAAGCCTGAGTTGTTCTAATACAGTGTGCTTTTCACTGGCTTTCCTCAGAAGCTGGCGTTAATTTCTTTGATGAGCTCCCGGCATAACACTATTTTCACAAAGTTCTGGGATTGTTAGCAGCTGTGTGCATCATAGCTACAGCTGATTGCTGTGAAGAGGTGAGCAGGAGCACTCAGTAGACAACCATGTGTTCTTAGAGCACAAAGTATCCAAAGTGTCTCCAGATAGCTGAGGAGACTTCTAGAAACTCATCGCTTACGAGCACAAGGGACAGGACTGGGTCCTAGGGTACATTTTAGAGAAAAGTGTTGTGTGTACCTATTCTCCACAAGCATAAGGAAGGATTTCCAAAAAGCTGAACACTGTCTCAACCTAAAATACAGCTCCTATTTTCAAAGAATAGAAAAAGAAAAATACAACTTTTGATTTGACGAATCACAGAGAAATTTGATTATGGCAAACTTGAGTTTGCCATAGCTTGACTCAGGTTTGCTTTCACCAAGGATCATTTGAGGAGAGAAAAACAAGGGGAATATGTGTTTATAGGGGACAATCTGGAGGACTTTTCTTGAAAGAAGAGCAGTTGTCTCTGTCCTGGCCTAACCCAGCCCTATTCCCATGTAGTGGCATGTACAGAGCTGTCTAGGAATTGTCCTTATCACTTCAATTGGTTTTAAGCAATGAGTATCAGTCCAGCAGAGGTGCTTATATGAACTTTTTTTTTTTTTTTTTTTTTTTTGGTGGGACCGGGGTTCAAACTCACGACCTTGCACTTGCCCAGCAGGCACTTGTGCCTCAGAGCTATCTCCCCAGCTCCTGAACTCTTTATAGCAAAGCAATAGGGCAGTGTTTTCCTGCTCCAGGACCTCCCAAATAAATGAACATAAACTGGGTGAGATGGAGAGCCATGCTCCATACTGGCACTCGGGATGGAGCCTTAAGACTTTCACTCCCTAGGACATACAAGGTCACCCATCGGAGCTCAAGCATGAACCCCTAAACGTTAGATGGTTCCTCAGTGGTGTCAGTTAGGTCACTCTTTCTGCACCCCCTTCTCTTTGCACA
Organism: Myocastor coypus; assembly: GCA_004027025.1. NCBI lineage: Eukaryota > Metazoa > Chordata > Mammalia > Rodentia > Myocastoridae > Myocastor > Myocastor coypus. The sequence continues at coordinate 10,866 of PVJA010042168.1, read as the reverse complement.
TTGCAGAGCCCTCCTACCTAGCCCACCTCACGGCATTCACCTCCTTCCTGCAATTCTCACAGTCGCTCACCCTTGAGCCACTCCCATCTTCAGAAATTAGTAAAACCCAGGTTCATTCCTGGGTCACGGTCTTCTCATTCTCACCATGGGTTGCACTGGACATGCTATATTGAAACGAGCTGGCTAGAATTCCAATAACTTTTCCACAGGATTACAAATATAAAGTTCCCAGACTATGATAAGAATTGGAAAGGGAGCTCTATATTTTTTCCTGTTCACTTTATCAAAAACCAATAGCTACATAGCGTATTAAAAACTGTAGACAAGCCGGGTGTGGTGGCGCACGCCTGTAATCCCAGCACTCGGGGGGCTGAGGCAGGAGGATTGGTGCAAGTTCGAGACCAGCCTGGGCTACAAAAGTGAGCTCAAGGCCAGCCTGAACTGCATAGCGAGACCCTGCCTCAAAAAAGACAAAAAAAAAAAAAAAAAAAAAAAAAAAAAAAAAAAAAAAAAAAAAAAAAAAAAAAAAAAAAAAAAAAAAAAAAAAAAAAAAAAAAAAAAAAAAAAAAAAAAAAAAAAAAAAAAAAAAAAAAAAAAAAAAAAAAAAAAAAAAAAAAAAAAACTGTAGACAAATATTGAAATGTCAAAGATGCAAGATACAGAGTGAATTTTAGAGAAATATTTCTGAAATGAATATATAGCATGAGATTAATAATAGATTGAAAATTATAAATAATTTACAGACAAGTCAATATAATAAAAATTGTGTAAAATAAAAATGAAGAAGAAAACATTTACAGATCAGTCATAAAATAGTTCACTCCATGCCAAAATCAAGAAACTTATATTCATATATTAGAATTCTCAAAGTAGAAAGGGGGAGGCAATGAACATTTAAAGATTTGAAATTTCTAATATTATAGCACATTTAGAAAAAAAAGGAAACTTTTGCACCGAAATTTGAATAAAATCATACCAAGATACACAAAAATGTAATATATATATATATATATATACATATATATATGTATATATATATACATATATATGTATATATATATATACATATATATATGCCTTAGTGATTGTTTTTCTTTTCTTTTTTTAATGAGATTTTTTATTTTATTTTTTTCTTGTTTCAGAACTTTTGTTTGTTTGTTTATTTATTATTTTGGCTGGCTCAGCCTGCCCTGAGGAAGGCAGGGCTGGCGCAGCATGTGGTGCCGGCGATCGAACCGCGGTCCCTGAAGCCGCCCAAGCTTTCCCAAGCAGGTGCTTTAGACCACTGAGCCATCCTGCTGGGCCCCAGTGATTGTTTTTCTTTACAATTAGGTTTACAAGCCGGGCGTGGTGGTGCACGCCTGTAATCCCTGAACTTGTGAGGCTGAGGCAGGAGGATTGGTGCGAGTTCGAGACCAGCCTGGACTACAAAAGTGAGCTCAAGGCCAGACTGAACTTCATATCGAGACCCTGCCTCAAAAAAACAAAAAAAAAAAAGAGAAAAAAAAAAAAACCCAACAACAATTAGGTTTACGGAGCTCTATTTGATGGAGGAAAGAACAGCACAAAGCACGGTAGATGTGAGCAAGTTTGTGGCTGCTAAGGAAGAAAGTTGGTCATTCAATTGGATGAATTCCTTTATTATACCAAACACATTAGGGTTGAAAGGATGGAAAGGGACACAGGAAAATTTAATAGACGGTTAATAAGGCATGCTACTAGGTTATTCCCAAGGAGGACAAGGTACATTGCAAACTTGCCATGTGTCAGTTACTCGACAGGGTGCCTTCTTGTTTCACTTACTTCTTACAATCCCGTGATGCATGTATTCTAATTAGTCTCAGTTCTATAGATAAGAAAGCTCAGGCAATATAAGTAAATTTATTTCAGGTTATATACACAAGAAGTGCAATATTTAGAGCTAAGACTCAATTCACTTGACTCTACTAAATGGTATGAACCACAAAATATGGGACTAGATACCCAAAATTTAAAGACTCCATCCAAAAATGGCTGAGATGAACGTGTATTTCTCAGATGAAGAAATACAAATGGCAAATCAACATATGGAAAAAAAATTCGACATCATTGATTATTTGAGAAATGAAAATTAAAACAATGCTGAGATTCCATATCACCCAGAGAAAATGGCTATCAAGAGCTGATAAGAGTGTGGCAAAAAAAAAAAAAAAAAAAAAAAAAAGGAACCCTTATCTCCTGTTGGTAGAAGTGTAAGCTGGTACAAACGCTGTGGAATCAGTGTGTAGGTTCCTCAGAAAACTAAGATTTGAGTTGCCATTTAACCCATCTATTCCCTTGTTAGATTATTTTTTTCTAGAAGAATTGAAAATAACATACCACAGCAATATATGTGCATTCATGTTTATAGCAGCACAATTTGTAATAGCTAAATCTTGGAAAAAGTCCAAATGTCTGTCAAGTGAGGAATGGATACATCAGATGCAGTATTTTTATACAATGGAGTATTATTTAGATATAGAGAGAGCTAAACTCAAGGTTTTTGCAGGTAAATGGATGCAACTATAGACCATATTCATAAAAAAATAAGTCAGACCCACATTTGTAAACATCATATTGTCTGCATAGTGTAAGAAACTTAGAGATAATAAAATCTCAAAGGTACAATAGATTCTGTGAAAAAGGAAAGAAACTGCTCAAAAACAAAGAACAATGGAGATGGGGAAAAGAGACAAGAAAGGACAGAAGGAAACACACACACACACACACGCACACGCACGCACACACACATGCACACGCACACACGATGACTAAGATAATTATACTTTTAATGTATATTGGTTTATTGAAAAGAACAGTTAATGTTTAACTTTTGGACCGACTTTTCGTGCTTATGTCTGGTAATCTGAACTACTACTTTGACGATAACAATACGAAACATAAAAACCATTGTTAATTTTCCATCATCTTGTTTTGAAATTCTGCATCTTTCTAATGTTTTTAAATCTTCTGTTTTCTTTAAAATAAAGAGAATTTAAAAAAAATATGTGAGCAAAGATTGGAAGCAGTAACAGAGGAAAGAGTTAAAATCTTGAAATCATGGCAACCTAGATTTGAACTTTTTCTCTGTCCTGTGAAGTCTTGGATGCATGAAAGTTCCTTTTTTTTTTTTTTTTTTTTTTTTTTTTTTTTTTTTTTTTTTTTTTTTTTTTTTTTTTTTTTTTTTTTTCTTTATTACAGATTGCATTACAGAATGTTTTCTTTTTCTGTTTAACACATCTTGTTTCTTTTATTCATCCTCTTCCCTTCCTCTCCTTCCATCTCTTTATCTCATTCCCACTTGAAAAAGAATTATCTCTATTTCCTATTATCCCTCCTTCATTTTACGCTTTAAATCTTACATTTCTTACATAAATATATATTATGTAAATATATTTATTTAAGCTTGAGCTGTGTTTGTGATTTATTTCACTTAACATGGGCATCTCAAAGCACATCCCTTCCCCTACATATGAAATATCTTGAGCTGAAAAGTTCTTTTTGTTTTTAAGTGAATAATTTTCTCCCTCCGTCCTCCTTTCCTCCCCTTCTGTCTGTCTTTCTTCCTTTCTGAAGCTAAGTTTAAGGGGCCAGCAAGATATTGTAGGGGTCTAAAGCACCTGCTTAGGCAAGCTTAGGCAACAGCAGGGACCTCAGTTTGATCTACAACACCATAAAAGAAAAATGAAGATAAGCTTAAGAAACAACTTGTACAGTCCATAAATCACAGTAGATGAATCAATACAGGGTGAAACATGGTCTGTGGAGCAGAGAAAAGATTATGAAATGAGACTGCACGCTTTTTGAGATCAGATAACAGAGCTGGATGTGCATAGTAATGTCTAGCCAAAACTTCCTATCTAAATTTTATTTAATCTGATCTGGTTATAGTGTGAGCATGTAAGTCACTGCTGTTGAGCTTCTCAAATATAGGACAGGAACTTAGAATAGTGGAAATGAAGAACACCAGCAAAAAAAGAGAGTTTGAAGTGGCCTGGGTACAGGTCATTGCAAGTTGTGGGAGAGAAAATTGGTCAAGAAAAAAATGAGCATACTATGATTGTGTTTTCTAGGCCTGAATTTAAGAAGAAGAATGCATTTCCTAATGGCTAATATATTTATTTATTACCTGGAATATGTAGCATTGTGGACTGAAATATAAATTAAAAATATTTGTTACAGACCATTCAAAATGTGGAGTCACTGGCTAATTCTGAATTTTACTTTCAAATGAAAGTTTACCTTCCTCTTTTCCTAAAAAATAAAGCTAATTAGAAATATTTTCTCTTCTTCTTATCCAACTCATGTTATCATGTATACCTTTCGAATTACTTTTCATTTATAGTGGCCTCTTTATTAGAACAGCAAAAAAATCAATATTTTCTACAGAAAAATTATGACTACATTGTTTTTTAAATTTCTGAATTTTACTTAATTTCTCTCAAAGTAATTTTACTGATATTCTTATTTATCAGTATCTCAGGTATTCTTCTCTTATTGCTGGGACAAATACCTGACATTTAGGAAGGAAAGGATGCATGCCTGTAATATATGGCCATATATATATATACATATATATATATATATATATATATATATGTATATCAGTTATAACCACCAAGGTAAAAAGCCTTAATTCATCAATAAAAAGAAGCAAAAGTGAACTGGCAAGTGGTGCAAGAAATAAATAATTATAACAATGTACTGCATAAAAGAAACACATTTGATTCAAAAGGAAATTATTAGACTGAAAGTCAAAGGTTTGTGAATAATACTCCATGTCAAAGGAACCCAGAAAAAAAGCAGGGTAGCTATTCTGGTTACTGACGATGTGAACTTCAAATTAAGAATGATAAAAAAGGATACAAATATTCACTACATACCTTTTGGGGAAAAGTGCAAGATGAAGAGATAACAATCCCAAATATATGTGCATCCAATGTAGGAGTATCCAATGATATATTTTTACAGACATAAAAAAATTAAATAAACAGTAACACAATTTTAAGGGGGAATTTTAACATCCCATTGTCACAAAGAGATAGATAAACTAGGCAAAAAAATCAGCAAACAAATAACAGAACTTGTGTAGAATTGGACTTACAAGACATTTACAGTTTTCCACCCAACAATGTCAGCACACACATTCTTCTCAGATACACATAGGCTGTTTTCCAAAATAGAGCACATACTAGCATATAGACCATGCTGAATTAAATGCAAGGAAATTGAAATTATCCTGTTCCATTCATATTATCTGACCATAGTGCAATGAAACTGGAGATTATTAAAGAAAAAATTACAAAAACAACATAAACACATGAAAATTATATAGTATGCTCCCGAACAATCTATGGGTCACAGATGTAATTAAAGAAAAAGGGAAATGGTATCTATTATTCAATGACAACGCAGATAAAACTTATCAGAATCTGTCAGACTCAATGAAACAGGCCTAAGAGGGAAACTTATAGCGCTGACCTCTCACATCAGGAAAACAGAATGTACCAAATGCATCAGATAAACTTACGGTGCATCTCAAGCTTTGCAAAAAGAAAAGCAAGTCAAACCCAAAGAAGAAAGCAAATTATAAGGATCAGAACATAAATTAATACAACGGAGACCAAGGAAACAGAACAAAGAATCAATGAATCAAAGAGTTGGTTCTTTGAAACAATAAGTAAAATAGATAAACCCCTACCCAGCTTTCTCAGAAAAAAAAAACAAAATCAAAATCATTTACTAAAGAATGAAAAGGGTGAATCACTATAGATCTTATACAAATTCATAAGATCATCAATATTTACTTCAAAAATCTTTCCTCTCACAGGAAGGAAAATACAGAATAAATTAACAGATCTCTAGATACATATGCATTACAAAGGCTGAATGAAGATGATATGAAAATACCGAATAACCCAATGTCAGTCAATCAAATTGAAAATGTAATGAAAGGCTTACAAAGAAAAGCCTATGTCCTCACAGGTTCACAGATTTCACAGATTTCACACACTGAAATCTATAAGAAATTTAGAATTCAACACCAATTTTCTCCAACTCTTCAATGAAATAAAAAGGGAAACAGTTCTCCAAAAATCACTTCAGATGACAAATATTATCCTGATATCCATACTAGAGGAGGATCCAACTAAAAAAGAAAACTATAGGCTGATCTCCATAATGAGAACAGAGGCAAAAATCCTCAATAAAGCAGTAGCAAGCAGAACTTAGCAAATCATCAAAAATATTATACATCATGAGTAAATGGGATTCATCCCACAAAATGATGGTTCAATATATGTAAATCAGTAAATGTAATATATCACATCAACAAAGCCAATGACAAAGAAATCACATGATCATGTCAGTAGATGAAGAAAAAACTTTTCACAAAGTCCAACATTCATTCATGAGCAAAAATCCTACAGAAATGCAGGATAGATAGGCTCTATATCAATCTGATAACAGCTATCTATGACAAACCCACAGCAACAACACACCAAATGAACAAAAACTGAAAGCTTTCATTATAAAATCAAGAACAAGTCAAGGACATCCACTGTCACAATTTCTGTTCAATATAGTGTTGGAAACATTGACCAGAGCAATTAGACAAGAGAGAGAAATAAACAGAATAAGTATTGAAAAGGAATAAGTGAAATTATCATTATTCACAGATGACATTATATTCAACATAGAAGACATCTCCCTTGAACTCCATCAAAAGACTTGTAGATTTAACAACTAAATTCAGTAGCATATCTGGATACAATGTCAGCACTTAAAATCAGTAGTATTTCTGTACATCAGCAGCAAACATACTAAGAGAGAAATTTGGGAACCCATGCCTTTTAAAATAAAGTCTAAAAATGTGAAATATAAACAAATTATTCTCACAAAGGAGGTAAAAGATTAATACAGTGAAAATTATAGTACTCTGAGAAAAGCGATTGAAGACAATTTCACAAATAGAAAGGTATTTTTGGCTCCTGGATAGAAAGAATCTACAATGTAAAAATGAAATTAATATAGTCCCAAAATTTTTGTACAGATTCAATGCAATCCCTATGAAAATGTCATTAATATTTCTTACAGATTTAGAGAAAACATTCCTAAAATGTATCTGGAACCATAAGAGACCTAGAATAGTGAAAAGAATCTTGGGCAATAGAGGCAAGGCAGAAGATATGACAATCCCTGACTTGAAATTATACCTCAAAGCCACTGTGATAAAATCAACATGATTTTACGAAAATGACTTGAGCATCAGTGGAACAGATTAGAAGAAGAAGACATAACTACAGACACACACAGCCTCCGGATTTTTGACAAAGGGCCAAATGTGTTCACTGGAAGAAAGATAGCCTCTTTAATAAATGGTGCTGTAGAAAATGGTTTTCCCGATGCTAAAGGCTAAACTTAGATCTGTGTCTGGCCTCATGTGTTAAACTAATTTTAAAATGGATTAAAGATTTAAATATTAAAACAGAAACACTAAATCTATGGGAGGAGAAAGTAGATATAAATCTTCAAGACATAGGCAGAGAATTCATGAACCAAATCAACTACATGGGAAATACTTCAAATAATCAGCAACTGGGATCTCATATCTTTGAAAAGTTTCTGCACATGTAAGGAAATCGCCAACAGAATGAAAAGAGCGCCCACAAATTGAAAAAAAAAAATTAGCTGACTGTCCCTCAGACAAATGATTTCAGTCTAGAATACATAAATAATTTTTTAAAAAATCAGGACCCAAAAATTCAAAAAACGAAGCAAAAAGTGGGAACTTGAAATAATACATACTTCTCAGAAGAACTATAAATGGCAAATAACTATACAAAAATGTTCAGTATCACTGCTTGTAGGAATCCCTTTTAGGTCCTCGTTTTGATCCGAGAAATCAGTATTTGTAATCCCAAAGTTTCATCATTGGAATCTCACCAAGGTAATTCCAATCGACCACTTCCCAAGCAACCCATGGCAAACATAAAGACACTAAAACACATTCATAACTACTGGGGAGTCAAGGGGCTCTAAGTCCAGCCACAAAGATGGTTCTCTGGAACTAAGAGAGCGATCCAAGGCCTCACCTAGCTTTATTCAGTGCAGGAGTGGCTTGAGGAGGAATGACTGAGAATTGTGGGAGGGAGGTGAGTACTGTGAGCTGAGCTAGGTGGTGGTGGGGTCCTACCTTTCTTTACCTCTGCCACCTGCAGAGGACACAAAGTTATTTACATAGTATCTAATGTTTTGGGTAGTCTGGTGCTTCAGTGTTGATGTAATCTTTCAAGTCCCAGGAAGTCATAGCCTCTGTCTCCAGGCTCCTTCCCAGCTGGCAGCAGGGAGCATTAGCTCTTCCACCTGTCTTGACCCGGCTCACATTAAGGAGCAGCAGGGGTAGGTTACCAGGGAGACACGCATACCACATTCAAGGACTATCACCAACACCTCAGCTAGACCAATATACTTTGCTTAAGGCCAACTGAGAGGATAAACACAGGTCCTAGCCAGCTCTTACATATCAATACAAGGAAATAGGGCCAGACTCAGTCAAAATAGAGACAGTTGCTCTTCCTTCAATGAGAGCTGGTCAGGTGGTCTTCCACACTGGTCAATTGAGAAATAAAAATTAAAATAATACTAAGATTTCATCTCACACCAGGAATGATGGCTATCATCAAGAAATCAACCAATAACAAATGCTGGAGAGGCTGTGAGGAGAAAGGAACCCTTCTCCACTATTGCCACAAGTGTAGACTGGTTCAAGAACTATGCAAATCAGTGTGAAGCTTCCTCACAAAAATATGATTAGAGGTTTTATGCAACCCATGAATTCCACCCCACCACAGAAAGAATGGCTGTCATCAAGAGTCAATCAATAACAAATGCTGGAGAGGTCATGAGGTCTCATATGATCCTGCTATTCTCCTGTTTATTTTTCCAGAAGATCTGAAATCATCATACTATAGCAAATATGTACACCTGTCTTTATAGTTGCACAATTTGCAATAACTAAATCTTGGAAACAACCCAAATGCCCATTAACTGACCAATCAATAAAAAGGATGTGGTATTTTTATGAAACAGAGTATTGCTCAAGTACAAAGGAAGATAAGTTCAAGGCTTTTATAGGTAATGGGCGCAACTGGAGACCATACTCATAACTGAAACAAAGCCATATGTATGAAATCGTATTATCTCTCTAGTGTAGGAAACTGAAAGAATGAATGAAATTCAAAAGGAACAACAGATACTGTGAAAGAGAACGTAACTGTCCAAAGGGAGGAAGTAACCAGAATGAGGAAAAGGAGAAAAGAAAGAAGGAAAGAAATATATATATATATATATATATATATATATATATATATATATATATATATATATATATATATATATATATATATATATATACATATATATGTATGTATACGTATACATATACATACATATATATGTAAATGTGTGTGCATGCATGCATGCATGCATGTATGTGTGTAAATATGTAAGATATATGCTGATTCCTACTGGTCTATTGAAAAGAATAGTAAATGCTTTATGTTTTTCTCTCTGAAAATTTTTTACTAATTTTGCATGCTTATATTTGTTAAACTAATTGGAAGACAACAGTATGCAATGTAACAAACTCTTGAATTCCAGTAACAATGTTTACTGAAATTATACATCATTCCTGATTTTCTTATTCTCTTTAAAAAAACAAAATATTGATCCATCCCCCCTGCAAAAAAAAAAAAAAAAAAAAAAAGAGGCAGGGAGGAATCATATCTGGCCAGCCTATTCTGCTGCCTGTCCCAAGGCAGAAAACGATTCCCCCGCTGGGAGTCCAGGGACTCTCTGAATGTCATCCAATCAAGAAGGAAGATTTAACCTGCTGGGTAGCACTTCATTCATAGTACTTTTGGGAGTTGTGACAACGATTGCTATCTGTTAAATTAATTAAGGCTTTGCAGATGACTAACACACTGCAAAGATAAACCAATCTCAGTGTTTCCCATTAAACTTCCCAAGATGCAGCTTTGCTTTCTGTTTTGTTTTGTTTTTTGACTTTGTTACTAAGGGAAGAGTAGGTGCTCGGAACACTCACACATCTATCAGTAGGCACAGAAAATGTGCCCGTGCTCTGAATAGCACCATCTTGGTGTTTCTCACCTCATGGCCTAAGTTTCATCTCTTACTTCAGGTAAGCGAGAACTGATTGTAGTAACTTCTGAGGTACAAACTGTGACAGTCTACATTGGGGTTAGGTCAAAAGACAGAAACTATTATTATTGATGGGTGCAGATGAAAAACCAAGTCAGGGCTGGCCAGATAGCTCAGTGGATTAAAGCACCTGCTTAGGCAGGTGCAGAGACAGGAGTTCCGTCCCCATTGTGCTGTGCTGGCCCGGCCCCAGGGCACCCTGAGTTGGCGATAGAGACTGGGCTGGTTGTGCACAGCTGTAATCCTAGCACTTCAGAGGCTGGAAACAGGAGGGCCACTTAAGAGTCCAGTCTGTGTAGTGAGACGCTGTAGAGCCTGTACTAAATACATTTAGACAGAGAGGTGTGGGGGTGTATTAGTTACTTTTTGCTCGTTGCTGGGACAAATACCCGACACTCAAAATGAAGGAAGGAAAGGTTTATTTAGCTCACAGTTTGTGGAGGTTTCAGTACATATTCGGCTGGCCCAAGGCTGAGTGGAACAGAGCAGAGAGCATCCAGTTCATGGTGGCGGAACAGCAACAAAATGGCGGCAGAGGTAGCCAACCAAAACGGCAGCAGAGCAGCAGCAACAGCTCGAGCTCCAGTCTGTCTCTCTGTCTCTCTTTATATTACATTCAGGCTCTCC
>PVJA010042167.1:0-17532 GCA_004027025.1 Myocastor coypus | reverse complement strand
GCAGGAGGATTGGTGTGAGTTCGAGACCAGCCTGGGCTACAAAAGCGAGCCCCAGGCCAGCCTGAACTGCATAGCGAGACCCTGCCTCAAAAAGACAAAAAAAAGAAAAAAAAAAAAAAAAGGTGGGGGGTGACCCCGTCCTCCTTCCGAGCCAATGCACACCTCCCTTGAGTCGGGAGGGAGCCAGGAGCCAGGTTCTTGCCTCTGGGCTCCCCCTAGGCTCCTCATTCATTCACGTATTCGCAGTGCTAGGGACTCAACCCAGCAGGGCTTTGCCAGTGAGCTACACCCCTAGCTCCCCCCATAAGCATGTAATATTTTTGCAGTACTGGGGATTGAACTCGGGACCCTGTGCTTGACAGGCAAGCACTTATTCTACTGAGCTGTTTCCCTGGCTCAAGATATAATATTTTGAGATAGGAGCTTTTTTTTTTTTTTGGTCTTTTTGAGACAGTATCTCGCTGTACAATTCAGGCTGGCCTTGAGCTCACTTTTGTAGCCAAGGCTGGTCTCGAACTCGCACTGATCCTCTTGCCTCAGCCTCCCAAGTGCTGGAATGACAGGCATGTGCCACCATACCCGGCTAGGAGCGTTCTAAGTTGTCCAAGTGGGACTCAGATAACCTCCTGCCTCAGGCTCCTGAGCTGAGATGGCAGCCCATGGAGTGCTCACTTTATTTATTTATTTATTTATTTATTTATTTATTTATTTTTCAGGGAGAGGCACTGGGAGTCGAATTCATGACCTTCAGCTTGCCAGGCAGGAACTACACCGCTGAGCTACCTCCACAGCAATGTTCTCTCTCAAGGAATGGGAATATAGTTTAGCTAATGCACTTCTAGCGCTCTGGGAGCCTGAGGCAGGAGGAGCGCAAGCTCACAGCCAGCCTAGGCAGCTTAGGGACTTAGCAAGACCCTTTCACATAATAAAAAGACACAAGGACTGGCGATGTGGCCCAGCGCACAGGGCCTGGGTTCCATCCCTAGTAACTAAAAAAGCAAGCCAAAGCAGGATGGGTACCTGATTGCCTCCCAGGTTCTGAGAGCACATGGGTTTGAGCAGCAACTGATTGTGGGGGGGCTGGGGAGGGCGTGATGTGGCCTACTTCCCATCTGGAGCTCTTCCATTCCTAGCACCAGTGTGTGGTCAAGAGTTCTTGGCGTTTCTATCCTCACGGTTGCTTTCTGTGGGAGGAAAATAGAAATGCATCCCCTGGTCTCCCAGGGCATCTCATGCCCAGCGGCTACCTGCGGTGCCCTTCCTCACCCACCCTGGCTGCCGCTGGCCAGTCTACATGCTTTGGTGCTAGGGCTGGAGCTTAAGGCGTGATGCAGCCACACCCATGCCCCGCCTCTGGCTGGGTTCCCACGACAACGACCACGAGGGTCTCTGCCCCTTGCACCAATATTCTGTGATTTCCTTCCTTCTTTATGTAACTGCTGTTCCCAGAGTTCAGAGTGGCCAATCACAGACTCTGCCCTTTGACCAACAGAATGTCACCTCCTCAGTAGGAAAGCTCTGCACTGTTGAGGTCACCTCCCATTCCCACTGTCCTGGGGCCCCTGACTGCCTCTCTGCCTCCTTGAGCTGCCTCTATCTAGCTAGTCCCCCAGGACTACCCCCCACCACTTCCTGACACTTCTTTCTAGTTATTTTCTCCTGTGAATGGAGCACACCTTCCAGTTGCTTTCTGAGGAAAGGTGTGTGGAGCATCAATTTCTGGAATTCTTGACCATGTTTGGATATTTGGTAACTCTGGAGGTTTTAGTTGTTTGTTTGAGACAGGGTCTCACTATGTAGAAAACCTCTGTTTTAGTTGTTTGTTTGAGATAGGGTCTCACTATGTAGAAAACCTCTGACTCACAGCAGTTTTCCTGCCTCAGCTTCCCAAATGTGTGCCCTACAGGCCTGTGCCACTGCGCCCAGTTTATTTATTATTTGTAACATGGTTTCACTATGTTCTCCAGGCTGATCTTGAACTCTTCGGCTCACGCCATCTGCCTGCCTCAGCCTCTGAGTACCTGTGACTGCACCTGGGCACCACCTTGCCCACCACGGGTTGCTTCTTGACCAGGTGACACCACGGTGTTCCCACCACGGTGTCGTCTCTCTTCTGTTATCTAGGGTATTTCTCTGACTTACCTGGTGCTTAAGAGTCTTTTATGCCAGCCATCTGCATGGTGCATTTAAATTCTTTTTTTTTTTTTTTGTGGGACCAGGGTTCGAACTCACGACCTTGCACTTGCCCAGCAGGCACTTGTGCCTCGGAGCTATCTCCCCAGCCCCGGTGCATTTAAATTCTAAGACCATTTTCTGACTCTTTAATCACCACTTTTGTTTTAATTTTATTTTATTTGTATCAGGGTTAGGGTTACACTTGCCAGGCAGGCACATAGGCTGCTGAGCTATCTCCCTGGTCCTCATCCTTTTATTTAACATTCTGTTCTTGTTTCGTGAATGCAATGTATTTTTTGTGTATGTGTGGGACTGGGGTTTGAACTCATGACCTTGCACTTCCCACAGGCACTTGTGCCACGGAGCTATCTCCCCAGCCCCATGAATGCAATATTTTGCCACCTCAAAAATGTTAATAGTTTCGCCTGCTTTTTTTCCTTCACTACTACTACTACTACTACTACTACTACTACTACTACTACTACTACTATTACTATTATAGATAGGATCTCATTATGCAGTTCAGGATGGCCTTGAGCTCACTTCGAAGCCCAGGTTGGTCTTGAACTAGCACCTATCCTCCTGCCTCAGCCTCCCAAGTTCTGGGATTACAGGCGTGTGCCATTAGGTCCTGCCTATCATTACTTGTTTTGAGACAGGATTCCATTCCGTAACTCAGGCTGGTCTCAGCTTTGCCAAGTTGCTCAGGCCAAACTCAAACTGAGAGTCCTCCTGCCTCAGCCTCCCAGAGGGTGGCACTGCAGCTGTGCAGCGCCACGTCCAGCTCTGCTTTGTTGACTTCTTCTGAAATTTGTCTTTTTTATCGTATTCTCTCCTTTCCCTCTTCTGCTCTTAGCTGACTTCCTAAAGTGCCCAATCAATAGCCTGCCCCCACCCTATGTTTAGCCGGAAAACCTGAACTTGTGACTTCTTGTACCCAGCCCCATGTCAGAGGAAGTAACAAGGGCAGGGGTGCTGCACCCCTTTCCCTGCATGCCCTCTCTATGCCTGTGAACCCCTTGTCCTTAAGAAGTGCGACACAGCGCCAGACATTCATTCTCTCCCTGGTGTGTATCAACCTGGCACGGCATCTCCTCCAAAAAAGAGAGCAAACTTGCTGTGTGACCACCAGGCCGCTGCTCCTGGCAGCAGGAACCTGCTAGAAGTCTGTAGCGCCCTCGGCTGCTTCTGGGGGTGACCTGGGGTGCGAAGGTGGAGGGTGGGGCTAAGCCTCAAGCTGAGATTCCCTGCATCAAAGCTGCCTTCAAGAAACCTTCCAGGGCCCCTCTCTGGGCGGGGAGCCAGCCCAGGCCCAAAGCCCTCCTTGGCCCCTCCGTGTCTGTGGTGCCTTCAAAGGGCTCTGGCATCACCCAGAGCGGCTGCCTTGGCAGTGGCTGGGGCTTTTGTCCTGCTCCAAGGAAGGCCACGCCAGCCCTAGCCCTGACCCCCACTGTCCCCTCCTCCTTCCCAAGATCCTCTCTGTTCCAAGCGTCCTTGTGTGCCCGCTTGCTTGCTCGCTCGAGGACACCTTGGCTACATCGGTGCCATATTGTGCACTGGGGAAACGGGACGAGGTGCAACGCGGGGTCCAGGGTTTCTCCAGGGAGGAGTTGTGAATCACGGCGCCAGGGCCTGCCCCGGGCAGCCCTCCTGTGGGGGCCTCCGCCTCTGGGGCAGGAGGACGAAGGGCTTGGGGATAAGGAGCGGCCGCGTGTGGCCCGAGCTCACCGGGGTCCCCTCTGCGTCCCCTCCCGCCCGCGCAGCCTGCAAGCGCAAGGAGCAGGAGCAGCAGAAGGAGCGGGCCCTGCAGCCCAAGAAGCAGCGCCTGGTGTTCACCGACCTGCAGCGCCGCACGCTCATCGCCATCTTCAAGGAGAACAAGCGGCCGTCCAAGGAGATGCAGGTGACCATCTCGCAGCAGCTGGGGCTGGAGCTCAACACCGTCAGCAACTTCTTCATGAACGCGCGGCGCCGCTGCATGAACCGCTGGGCGGAGGAGCCGGGCGCCGCCACCGCCGGGGGCCCCACTGGTGCCCCTGCCACCTTCTCCAAGGCCTGAGCGTCCTGAGGGAGGGGACCGCACACCCCGGCCCAGCGCACAACGGGCCCCCTCCCCGCTCCCACCCCAGGCCAAAGGAACCCCCCGCCCCTGGCATGGGGGCAGAAAGAGGCTCCCCAGCCTCCCCTCCATTTAGGATGCCCAGGGGGCCTCCAGGAAATCCGGGGCTCACTGTGTGGTCCCCTAAAGCGGGTCAAAAAGCACATACTAGAAATATAAACCGGGTATTTAAGGGAACAGAAAGGAATTTTAAGAATAATCCTCTTCTCCCAGACATCCCACCCCAGGAAAGGCAGAGGGGCTGTGGGAGGTGTCCCCGCATCCCAGAAGCCACTGTCCCTTCCAGGTCGCCAAAACCCACATCCAGCTGGATCCTTGTGGCACCCCCCCCCCCGCACCACCCCTCTGCTGGCAGGACCTCCCAGCTGAGATCCCACTGCCCCCCACTCAGAGGCCAGGATCCCTTGTGCCAAGATTTGCCTGCCTTAAAGCCTGGGGAGGGGGCCTGGGAGGACAGCGCCCCCATCCCCCTGCGACCTGGGTGTGGCTGGCTCCAACATGCGGGTAAATTCCAGGCGCCCTTGCCCTGGTACCCCTCGGTTTAGTTCACTTTACCTGTAGGCACCTTGATGAACGAACGAACTCACACAGGGAAAGATCCATCCCAGGAGCCTGAAGACCAGCCAGAGCCCTCGGGAGGCCCTGCGGGGTGTGCGCGGGGACCCCCAGTTTGCCACCCCTCCTCCTCGTGGATTGCAGAAGTGGTCCCCCCACCCCACGGAGGATGGCAGCTGGGGTGGACCTTGCATTTATCACATCTCTCCCAGGAGAGAAAGAAGATGTTGAGAACTTGGAATCTGCTTGCTCTGTGTTTTGCCAAAAAAAAAAATTTCTTTTCTTAACAAAGGGGAGGGTTCAGAAATGAAGGGGAGTGCCCCTCACCCCAACTGCACTCTCCTCTGGGCAGGTGACCTCCAAGACTGGATCCCCTAAGACCCGCCTTCCCAAAATGCAGAGGCTGAAAAGAGCCTCCTCCCCCAAACCCTGAACCCCTCGGCTGCCTCCCAGGGAGGGGCCCCCACCTCACCTGGAGAATGCAAAGGACGTTTCTAGTGAACTCCTACCCCGGGTAAAGGCTACCTCACTCAATGCTCATGTTCGTGATTGGAAGATCACGTCTGATACCAAAGATTCTCCCCAGGACTTGTGCTGGATGTAAGGTTCCTTCCCCGTCCTGGCCTGGTGACCCCCCCTCTGCCCCCACCCACCCAGAGAACAAGAGTGAGAGACAGAGAGAGAGGAGGGCAAGGTCAGTGAGTGCCTTTTTCTTGAACCAAAGATGTATATGGCGTGTCCTGTGCCCTTATTGACCGCCACTGTCCTCTAGCTTCATAAGTGATACTGTCGCAGAGCCTGTGGGGGTTGGGGCAGCACTGTGAGAGTGAAGAGACCCCAGTCCCCACTTGCTGACCTTGCACGCGTGCGCACACGCACACATACACACACACACACACAGACACACACACACACACACACACACTGTGGCCCTATTCCTTTTGAGATGACCCTGGGGAAACTGAAGCCCCTTCCCCCCCAACACATACACTGGATCCCCTCTTCTGGATGGATGGTGGGTGACAGGGTGACATATCTACTGAGCTCAGCAGGCCTAGGGCCTACAAACCGTATTTTATTTCTTTTAGAGTTAGAAAGCAAAAACACGAACATTTAGGGCAAAGAAAATATTGTAGCATGCCATATTTATAGAAATGTCCTTATTTTTTCTTGGCAGTGCTGGAGATGGATTCTAGGACCTCATGCATGCAGGGCAAGCACGCCCCACTCAGCCACAGGCCTGGTCCCAAAGGGTCGTTTTCTCCTTTCTTTCCCTGTCTTCCTTCCATCCTTCCTTTTTCTCCTTTCTTTTTCTTTCCTTCTGTCTGTGTAAGCTTTTGTTTTTGTGTGTGCTTCTTTTGTGTTTTGTTGTCGTTGTTGAGACAGGGTCTCACTCTAGGGCAGGCTGGCTTTGAACTTATATAGCCAAGGTTGGCCTTGAACTCACAGTGAACCTCCTGCCTCAGCCTCCTGAATGCTGGGACTACAGGTGTGCACCATGCTCGGGCCACTGGATTTTTAAACACCATGACACATGTGCGTGTGTGCAAGGGCACATGTGCAGACACACACAGACACACACACACCTCCCCGCCCTTTGGGCACAGACCTCACCTCCACCATTGCCATCTGGCCCTGCAAACAAACCAAAGACCCTTCCCACCCAGGGAACCCCCCCTCCAGCACAATTCCTTCAAGCCTTTGACAATTCTCTCAGAAATACCTCAAAATATTTAATGTATAGTTTATGTGATAAACGAAAATTCCTTAGCTAGTTTTTGGACTATGTGACTTGAAGCTTTGTACAGTTAGATTATAATTTCGCAGGCCACGGTGTGTTTCTTTGACCATCCTGTGGGAGACATATTGAATGTCAGGGGCAGTGAGGCTGGTGGTCAGCAAGGACGAGGCAGGGCGGGTGATGAGGGACCAGCAGCGTTTACAGATTTCTTATTTAAACAAGTCTTTTAGGAAAGAGAGGGTGAGAGAGAGAGAGAGAGAAGAGAAAGAGGTGAACCTTTCCGTTCTCTGGCTTCTGTTTCTTGGTTGAGTCCTGTCTTATAAGAGTATTTATTATTCTATGTGTTCTGTGTCCAGATGTAATTTAAGAAAAAAAAAAAAAAAGGGGAAGAAAAATGAAAAAAAAAAAAAAAAGACAAAATGGATTTGAGTTGGTGCATGGCTAATGTACTCTTTCTTGGTGATGATGTATTAAGTGGTGGGGGGTGGGGAGGGTCCGTTCCCGACTGCGTACTTCATCTGAGTCAGTGCTGTCCCGTGGTCTTTGTGCTGCTCTGTGTCCCCGTTTCCCCTTCCGCAGGAGCTGTGTGTGTCCAGCAGGTGACCAGGCCCAGGTGGACAGCCAAAGGGGGTCCTGGAGCGAGCCAGACCTGAGTTCCATGGACCCCCGACACACCACCGCCTGACCCCCTGCCGAGCAGGGGGAGGTCACCAGGTCCCCACCTCCTCTTGATGCCATGTGGGTGTTGTCACCAGCCAGGACCCTGCCCGCTCTGCCCCGATTGTTTTCACTTTAGCATGTATCCCTAAGTGTCTTGTTCAGAGGAGACAATCAGGCAATTCGAGTCTTGTCGCGCATGGTGGCAGGGGGTCTGGGGTGCACCCCAACTTTCCCAGGTCCAAGGGGCCCTCTAATGGGCCCAACTCCACCTGATCCTCCTCTCATGTTTCCTGACCCTGGGTTGCAGCTCAGTTTGACTCTTCTGACCTGCCCAGGAGAGGAATGCTACATTTCTGTATGAGACGCCCCCTTCTGGAGAGAGGAGGTGTCTAGCCTCAGATCCCCAACATCTGGGGTCCTGACTCTTCCTGAGGTTCTGGTTTACTTCTGCAGTGGCCCTGCAGGTGGGGACAGAGGTCAGGCCCAGAGGGAGTTGTGACAGCAGCTCCTGAACTGAGGGTGACAGAGGGACATCTTTGTACCCTGCAGAACATCGGGCCTGGGGGAGGGCAGAGGCGAACCCAAGGAAGCCCATCTCTGCCCAAAGCAGTCCCACCGAAGCCTGGCTCATCGTGGTGTCCACAGCACAGGTGACCTCCCCAGCAGTGTTCTCCATGAAGATCTACAAGTAGGGGTGCTTGCTGGGATCCCCAGGGTACCACCCCAGTCCCCCCCCCCCAGGACAGGAGGGGAACTGGCCCTCTACATTCCACCCTCAGGCGACAGGCTTAAAAGGGAAACCAAACCAAAAAAAAAAAAAACATCATTGTTAATCATTCCTGTGCTCAGTTTGCTGTTTTGTTTTTTTCTTCAATAAATTATTTTCTAGTCACTCAGCTGGGTGTGTATGTTGGCTAGTTGGGAGGGGGCGGGAGGGGACAGGTGGGGAAAGGGGCGCAGCCACACTGAAAGTGGCAGGGCGGCAGAGAGGGGAGCCTAGTCCCCTCCCAGATCCCACTTGCCCCTCTTCTAGGGAACTCTTGGGCAACAGAGGGACAAGTTGGAGCCTCCAAGTCCTGATCCGGTTGCACATCTATCCTTCAGAGGCCCGTTGCTCTTCGCCCCAAAATGGAAGGTGTTTCTGGCGAGGGGCAGAGCCAGCCTGGTGGAGAAAGGGCTCCAGGGGCCCTCAGGGGGCAGGCAGTGGAGTCAAGGACACCTCCAGGCAGAACCTGTTTGCTTGCTTTGTGTGTGTGTGTGTGTGTGTGTGTGTGTGTGTAGGGGTGGGTACTGAGTTGGAACCCAGGGCATTCACAATGAGCCATATCCTTGGTTCATTTTTTTTTTCCCGCCCCTGGAGGTGGTCTGGCGCAGCATGTGGTGCTGGGGATCGAACCGGGGTCCTTGCAGTTGCCTAAGCTTTCCTAAGCAGGTGCTTAGACTGCTGAACCATCTTGCCTGCCCATGTTTTTTGTGTGTTTTTTGAGACAGGGTCTTGTTGTGTAACTCACTCTGGCCTTGAACTCACTCTGTAGCCCAGGCTGGTTTCACAAAGGAAGAAGCCCACAGAAGTCCTGAGCTCAGATGGACCCAGATTTATTAGAAAGTGTGAAGGGCCCAGCTCCCTGGTCCCCGGGGTCAGGCCTCCTGCTCACCGGCTGGCCCGAGTAGGCAGATGCCTGCCTGGCTGTTCCCACGGAAGTCTGCTCCCTCTGAGGAGGGAACAGCCGGCCCTCTGAAGACTCTGGCAGCCATTCCATTGGCGAAGGCTCCCTCTCCAAGGACGCGGTCTCCATGGGCTGCTCATGCAGAGCCTCCTGGATCTGGCTGGGATTCATCCCTGTGGCCACTTGGTGGGTCTCAGGCCCCTTCTGCCAGGGGGCCTGCGCCTGGCTTCCTGAACTCTGACCCCAGGGCAGGGACAGTCTCTCCAAGACTGGTGCCTGAGCCTCAGCAAGTGGTCTTTCTTGGGACAGCTCGCCCTGGCCAGTGAGTGGCCTGTTGGTGGCAGCAGGCTGGTTTTCAGAATGCCCTGGGTCCAGGTCCAGGGTGGAGGCCGAACCCAGGGTGGAAGGTTGCTGTGAGTCCTGGGAAGTCGTCCTGGGCCTCTGCTGGGACCGCTGGCGCATCAGGAACGAGATCTTCCTGGGTTCCCGGGGCACCGTTGGCAGCACCTCCTCCATCTCGTCATGCAGGGTCCCAGGGTTTGTGTCACTATCCTCCCCACGTGGCCTTCGCAAGCTTGTGCCCTGCGTGATGAGGTTCCCGTACCCCTCACGGTGGGAGAACGCGTAGCTGGAGCGTCGGGCACGGGACTCCCGGCGGAACTGAGGCAAGGGCTCCTCCGAGACCTCGCTGGGGGAGGCCTCCTCCTCCTTCTCCTGCAGAGCAAACGGGCCATAGGGCCATCAGCCCCCGGGGTCTGCTCTTTGGTCTAGGGGTACCTGGGGGCAGCGGGAGATATTCGGAGCCTATTCTATTTTCATCCTTATAGAACTGAAATCCCACCCTGGGAACCGACTCTGGGCCAGCCAGTCGGAGTCCCTTCCCTTACAGCCAATCAGAGTCCTAAGCCTTACCAGGTCAGCTAATCAGAGTCCTTCACTGGAGCCTGACTCTGAGAGTCCCTTCCCTTTTGAGACAGAGCCTAAAATGCTAAACTGCCCAGGCTAAACTCAGACTTGTGATCCTCCTACATCAGCCTCCCAGAGAGCTGGGATTTTATTTTGAGACAGGATCCTTTCAAATTGCATAGGCAGGGGCTGGGGAGATAGCTCAGTAGAATAAGTGCTTGCCTGGCAAGTGCAAGGACCTGAATTCAATCCCCAGTTCCACAAAAAAAAAAAAAAAAAAAAAAAATTGCATAGGCTTGGGGCTGGAGAGATATA
Organism: Myocastor coypus; assembly: GCA_004027025.1. Taxonomy (NCBI): domain Eukaryota; kingdom Metazoa; phylum Chordata; class Mammalia; order Rodentia; family Myocastoridae; genus Myocastor; species Myocastor coypus. Next base: position 7,394 of record PVJA010042167.1, on the reverse strand, counting down.
TAGCTCTGTGGCACAGTGCCTGCCTGGCAAGTGCAAGGTCGTGAGTTCAAACCCCAATCTGGAAAAAAAAATTACATAGACCCAAACTCACACTCCCCCTGCCTCCATCTCTGCTTTTCTTCCTTCCTTTCTTTGGTACCAGGAATCAAACTCAGGACCTTGCCTTTGCCAGGCAGGAACTTAGTTAGGCAACTGAGCTAACTCCCCAGCCCCCTACCTTCCTCTGAAGGACCTCATTGCATGCACTGCCTCATCTGTCAGTAAACACTTGAGCTGTGTTATTTTTGTTTTTGTTTTTCCTTTGTTTCTGGGCCATTTCTAAGTCTACCACTTGGCATAAACTGTTTTTGTCACCCTACTCAAAACCCAGCCAGGAATCTGATGGTGTGGGTATGAGAGCTCAGGGTGACTGAATGGCTGGTAGCTGCTGCTTCTAATCCAGAATGTGTGGTCCCCACCTGAGAAATGTGGCCCTCAAGAGCATGTGTCCCCGTGTGACCCTCACCTTGAAGCGAGGCTGCTTGAGTACACGGCAGAACATGCGGAGGGCCATCATGGGCAAGGTGGTCACTGCCATGTTCAGCACCACCACCAGCAGAAATGGGGCCTTGCTCAGCACGTTGGGGAGGACATCTGGGGACAGGGCAAGGGTTCAGGCAGAGGCAGCTCTCCTCAGCCCTTCCTGGGAACCATCCTCCCTGAGTCCGCCCCCATTCTGTCGCCTGCCAGGGGCTCACACAGAAATGGGAAGGTCTTCGGGACGAGTCGATAGGCCCACAGGCTCTGGGTGGCGTAAGTCAAGATAAAGTAGGAGCCCAGGCTGACCAGCAGAGTCCCCAGGAACAAGAAGGTCCAGTACCGGACGACCAGCATGATCTGAGTAGCAGGGGACAGAGATCAGCCAGGGGCAGGGACTGGGCTCCAGGGAGCAGTGGCATAGGCCTGTAATCCCAGCACTCAGAGGCTGAGGCAAGAGGATGCTTGCAATTTTGAGGCCAGCTGGGGCTACACAGTAAGTTCAAGGCCAGCCTGAAATGCATAGCAAAACCTTGTCTCAAACTGGTCCCTAGAGCTGGGGAGATAGCTAAGTGCAAAGCCATGAGTTTGAACCACAATCCCGCAAAAAACAAAAACAAAACAAAACAAAACAAAAAAACCTGGTACCAAACCAAGTTACTGGAGAATGAGGCCTCGGTCCCCTGTCTAAGTCCCTCACCCCTGGGTTAGGACCAGGTAGCCTCGCACACCTCAACGGTGATGGACAGCAGGCTGGAGAAGGCAACCAACGCTGCGAAGGACTGGTAGTCACTGAGGCTGTTGGGCCCCGCTGTGTCGCAGGTGATCCACAGAGTGAGGAAGAAGTTGATGAGGGAGGTCAACAGGCCATGGACGATGGCCTTGGAGAACACCCGGTAGTTGAAGAGCTCATTTTTCTGGCCAGCCACATACAGCTCGGGCATCCGTAAGCTCTGAGAGTCGCTCACATCCTGGGGGTGGGGGGACCTCTTTGGCCAGGGCAAGGCCAAAGGGACCCCCAAAGAAGACTGGGCCTCACTGGCCACGGGTCTCAGATGATGCTTTAGGTGAACTCAAATGAAATGGGATGAGAGGACAACTCACTGGGACCCCCTTCCTGCCAAGTGCAAGGTCCTGAGTTCAATCCCTGGTTCCACTAAATACATACATACATACATACATACACTGCACCATGTTATTATATAAAGGATTTGAGCACCTTAGATTTGGTTATCAGTGGTAACATTCTAAAACCCATTGTCCATGGGCACTGTGAGGTGTCCACACCTGTAGCTCACAATGTTTTAAAAAATGTAGCTGGGTGTGGTGGTGTGCGCCTGTAATCCCAGCACTTGGGAGGCTGAGGCAAGAGAATCATTGTAAGTTCAAGGCCAGCCTGAGCTACAAAGTGAGTTTAAGGCCAGCCTGAACTGCATAGTGAGATCCTATCTCAAACCACCCCCCTAAAAACAATGAGAAATAAAGTCTAGTTCTTTGGCCCCACTGACAGTGTTCCAGGTCTCCTGCCTGGCCATGCATGGCCACAGCTCCTACAGTGAGCAGCGTGGGGTGGACATGTCCATCATCTGGGATCTCCTCTGGGACCTCCTGTTCTGGACAAACTAGGTGGGGCCTGTCAGGATTGGAGAGAATACATGTAGCAGAGAGTAGAAGGCCAAGTGGCTGGACTGCGGGATTAGGGTCCCCACAAAGAAAAGGAAGTGTCCCCTCTTCAGAAAGGGAGGTGGGCTGTGCCCTATCTGGACCTCACGTCCTGGCCCAAGCAGGAGGCAGCCAGGCCTGGGCCCCACACAATCTGCTTACCTGCTCGAAAAGCCCCATGTAGAGGACTGGGAGGGTGCTGTAGAGCAGGTTGAAGAGCGCCAGGAACCAGCCTTCATACAGGGGCTGCGTGGAGCACAGGGATGGCCCTCAAGAGGCCTGTGGGCGCTCAGGAGGGCTTCCCGGGGGAGCAGAAGGCAGCCTTACAGTTGGGGCTGGAGTTCAGACCAGGACGGGGTAAGCAAGGCTTGCATAAAAATCAGGGGAGATGAAAAGGAAAAAATATCAGGAGAAAAAATATATATCAGGAGAAAAGCTGGGCATGATGTCACACCTCTGCAATTGCAGCACTATGGGAAGCTGAGAGAGGGCTGCAAATTCAGGTCCAGCCTGGGAAACTTCATGACTTAAGGAGACTGAGACCTCTCAAAACAAAAATTCCCCTTCCTCACGCTGAGTGCTGGGATCTCAAGTGTACCTCCACATACCCAGCTTGATCTGGCTAAGCTAGATCTCCCCAGCTCATGAGGAGATGGGGGTGGGACTCCAGACAAAGTCTCTGGGCCCTGAGAAAGGGAAGGACACTGCGCACCTGGGCGCTGAAGCCACTGTAGAAGGTAAACCAGATCTGGGCCACCAAGCTGGCCACCGTCTTGTAGAAGAAGTAGCGCAGGAACTTGCAGATCCGCATATAGGACCAACGCCCGTGCACCAGCAGCAGCCGCTGCAGGAAGCAGAACTGCCCCAGCGCGTAGTCGCTGTTCTGCACCGCCTGCATGCCCTCCTGGCCTGCCAGCCCCACGCCGATGTCTGCAGCTGTGGGAAGGGCACGCCGTGAGCCCCGGCTGCCCAGCACCCCCCCCCCCGCTCCACTTGGCCACCAGCCACCCACTCTTGATCATGTTGACGTCGTTGGCTCCGTCCCCGATGGCCAGGGTGACTGCTTTCTGGTATTTCTTGACCAGCGCTACAATTAGGGCTTTCTGCTTGGGCGTCACCCGGCAGCAGATGACCGCCTGGCACCGAGAGGCCAGCTCCACGAAGGCCCGCTCCCGCCGCGCCTCCGGGCTCTCCTTCTTCCTCTTGTGCTTGGTCCTGCGCGAGGACAGCGAGGTCCCCAGGCTCCACCACATCATGGAGAACCGTCTGATGGCACTCAGCTCCTGCCTGGCTTTGTCCTCCGCCTCGCTCTGTATCACGGCCCGTGGCTCTTTGCGCAAGGACACCAGCAGGTGGTCCTAGCCGGGGCGGGGAGGAGGGATAGTGTCACCATCTTGCTCCCGGTGACCCCAGGCCAGGGACTTATCCTGGGAAGCTCCTCGGGTCAGGCCTCTGAGAATGTTGCCACGTGAGGTCCCAGGGATCCCCACTTTTCCCAGGCTCCTCCTCCATCTCAAGGACCACCCCACTGGCCTTGAGCCAGCACTGACCAGGAATTCTCCACTGATGACCATGGCCACCTCGTTCTGCAGCTGAAACCTCAGGCTGCGCTTGGGGGTCCGCAACAATTTGCTGTGCTCCCCATAGGAGTCCAGGATGATGCTGTGGGTGGGCAGAGGCCGGGGGCTGGATTCAGCCTGGGCCACGAAGCCCTATCCCCTCCTCCCCTGGGCCTCCCCATCTCGCTGTGCCTCAGTTTCCTCTCCACGCAGCAGCGGCAAGCAGGCTGCTTACTTCACGTCTCGCGCCTCCAGGATGAGCATGTCGTCCGTCAGCAGCTGACACGCAAAGCCAATGTTCACCGCGGTCTCTGTAAATCAGCTGCTCAGTGCCTCAGGAAAACACTACCTGCTCACCCTCTTCCTGCCCCCCACCCCCGCTGTGTTCTGACCAATCACAGCAACATCTCCTCCCCCCTGGCACTGAGATTGGTTTAGGGCTGGGCACATCACCCAGTCTACCCAAGGAGAGCCAGCCTCAAGAGCGGCCTAGCTGCAGGCCACCCCAGGGGATGACTTTGAGCCCTAGTAGTGGGCACCTTTGTGTCTCTTGGTACACTAACCCTTCAGGAACCTTGAAAATGCCTAAATTTCTTTGAAAATCACAAGTGGGAAACAGTGAATCCCTAGCTTTTTTGGAGACAGAATCCAATTAAGCTAAATCGTTCAATTGGCCACACTGTGCTCCAACTCAAGATCCTCTCCATGCTCCGTGGCACAAGTGCCTGCCTGGTAAGAGTAAAGTCTTGAGTTCAAACCCCGGTCCTGCCAAAAAAAAAAAAAAAAAAAAAAAAAAATCCTCCTGTCTCAGCCTCCTGACTGGTAGGATTACAGGGCATGTTTAATATGTTTAATAATTGCTCCTATGTCAAACTGCAGGGCAATGCTTAACCCAACAAAGGGGCCAAGGGATGGATGATGGAAGAACTGGAGCAGGAGACAGGGCTACAGGTGCTGCACCTTGCTTGTCTCCGGTGAGCACCCACACTTTCATGTTCCCCTTCTTGAGATTACGGATGGTGTCAGGGACGCCGTCCTGGAGCTTGTCCTCAATGGCCGTGACTCCCAGCAACTGGTGGGGGAGGAAGTGGCAGGAACTGAGCCGGGCTCCCAGCTCCCTGGTTCCAGGGGTAGCCCAGGGCCAGTGGGCCGGTACCCTGTGCATCCGCCCACCTGCAAGCCCTGCTCCATGTCGTCGTACACCCGCTGCAGCGCCTGTGCACGGTCCTGGAGCCGCGTGGAGGCCTCCTCATGCCGCGGCTGCCACTGCTTATAGGCACCCTCCTCCACCTCCTTGTAGGCCAGGCACAGTGTCCGAAGGGTCTCTTCTGTGAAGGCCTGGGAAGGCAGCCAGTGTCACCACACTGTCCCTGAACCAGCCTCCTCCTCCCACGCATTCCCTCCAGACACCAGCTCCCTCCCTCGGCTCCGGGCCTTTCCAGGGACAGGAATACTCTACCTATACCTCCCACGGCAGATTGATTTCTACATTCAGTTTTCGGGACCAGGCCTCTAACTCTCCGCCACCTTCAGCCTCTTGAGTGCTGAGATCACAGGCAGGCGCCACTACACCTAGTCCTGTGACAGATTCTAACTCTCCCGAGTAGTTACATGGAACCCCTCCACTAGGGTGCCCCCAGCTCTAAGTGTCTCCCCCAGGACTCCTGGAAAGGCCCAGCACCCACGCACCTTAAGGATGGCCTGGCAGCCGGTGGTCCCCAGTAAAAGGCTCACCACAGCCCCCCAGCTCCTCTCCCTGGAGGAGGGGTGGTATAATGTATTGTGCAATGGGACAGTGGGGCTCAGGGGTAGCCAGAGCATCAGGCTGGTTTTTGGCCTTCCTTGAGCCTCAGTTTACCCCCTAGGTTATGGGTTGGGTAGTTGATATCACTAGCTGAGCTCCTAGGCTCTAGGTCCTCATTCTGAGAGACCCAAAGCCCAGCTCTCCCTTCCTCTGGGCAAAGCAGGGTACTCTGGAGCCCCAGCAAAGCCCTTGGGGAGCCCCTGGCTGGGGCTGTGACATCTCCATCCCTAGGGTTGAGGCCCAGGCCAGAAGGCCTTCCCGTCCCCGTGTGTGCTCTGAGCAGCACACAATCTGCGCCACTGCACAGAGCCACCCCAAGGCCCTACAGCTAATTCTCTACTCACTCTTTTCCTCTTCCCTTCTCCCTCTGTCCCTATCTCTACACTCGTGCCCCCGCTGCATTTCCCCAAGCCAGGACTCACAGACAAAATTCTTTCGGTGTTTGCTTCTGTCACGCCTCTCTTGTACAGGCGTTCGAAGATGACCGTGTCAGCGCCTTTGCTGTAGAGGCAGATGGAGCCTTCCGGGGTCCGCACTGTGGGGTTGGGGGAGAGGCCTGGCTGCCCACACACGCCCCCCCTGCCCCCGGCGGCCTAGCCTTCATCTGTCCCCAGCCCATGGCAGGGGGTTCCCGCAATCTCACCCAGCACCGACATGCGCTTTCGATCGCTGTTGAAGTCCATGAGGGCCAGGACCTCATAGGTGCGCTCCTCCCCCAGCTCCACCAGGGTGATGGTGTCCTGGGTGCGGGACAGGAACACATAGCCGAAGTTCCGGGCCGCGGACACCAGTGCCTCCTCATCAGGGGAAGCGGCCTGGTACAGGAGCTGGTCTGGAGGGTTGGGGAGCATGAGGCAAGGGCTGGGTGGACATCCAGCCAGCACCCTGAGAAAGATACCCAGAGACACAGAGACAGGAGTGGAGCCAACTCAGGGCCCTGCACACCCTAAGAGAAAACGGTCTTCAGTTTTCTAATTTTTGTTCTGACTACAGGAAACTGAACCCAAGGCCTTTGCACTGAGCTAAATAATAGCCCTTTTTTCTCTCCATTTATTTTATTTTATTATTCATTTATTTATTTTGTCTTTTTGAGATAGGGTCTCGCTATGTAGTTCAAGCTGGCCTTGAGCTCTGTTTTGTAGCCCAGGCTGGTCTCGAACTTGTACCGATACTTCTACCTCAGCCTCCCAAGTGCTGGGATTACAGGTGTGTGCCACTATGCCCAGCTTATTTATTTTTAATTTAATTTAATTTTTTTTCTTGTTTCAGAACTTTTGTTTGTTTATTTATTTATTTTTATGGCCAGCTCAGCTCACCCTGAGGGCAGGGCTGGTGCAGCATGTGGTGCCGGGGATCAAACTGCGGTTCCTGAAGCTGCCCAAGCTTTCCTAAGCAGACACTTTAGACCACTGAGCCATCCTGCCGGGCCCTTTATTTTATTTTTGAGAGAGGGTATTACTGAATAGCTCAGGCTCTCATTCATAGGTATCCTCCTACCTCAACCTCCACAAAACTGATAATTACAGATATGCACCATGCCTGCCTTTTTTTTTTTTTTTAATATTTTCAAGGATTTATTTGGTACAGGGTCTTGCTATTCAGCTCAGACTCATAGTGATCCTCTTGTCTCAGCCTCCCCAGTGCTGGGATTATAGGCATGTGCCACCATACCTGGTTCTGGTGGTCTGGATGGCATGCCCAAGGTTCCAGGGCCGGTACAGAATGCAATACCAGTACCAGGGACCAAATCTGGGTCCTCATGCTTTCCAGGCAGGCACTTAAACCACTGAGCTACCTTCCCAGTCCTTGCCATTTATCTATCTATCTATCTATCTATCTATCTATCTATCTAT
>PVJA010042166.1:0-17413 GCA_004027025.1 Myocastor coypus | reverse complement strand
GTTTTTTTTTTTTTTTTTTTTTTTTTTTTTTTTTTTTTTTTTTTTTTTTTTTTTTTTTTTTGAGACAGGGTCTCACTGTACAGTTCAGGCTAGCCTTGAGCTCAGTTTTGTAGCCCAGGCTGGTCTCGAACACTCACCGATCCTCCTGCCTCAGCCTCCCGAGTGCTGGGATTACAGGCGTGCGCCACCACGCCCGGCATTTTTTTGTCTTTTTGAGACAGGGTCTTGCTTTGAAGTTCAGGCTGGCCTTGAGCTCACTTTTATAGCCGAGGCTGGTCTCAAACTCGCACCAATCCTCCTGCCTCAGCCTCCCGAGTGCTGGGATTACAGGCGTGCGCCACCACGCCCGGCCTATACCCAAGTTTATCTCCCTTCTTCCCTCCCTTCTTCTCTCCCTCCCTCCCTGCCCCCCCTTTAGCTCTCTCTTCTCTTCCCTCCCTCTCGTTCTCTGTCTCCCCCTCCCCACGACCTCCACCCATGTACTACCACTGGGAACTGAACCTAGTCCCTCACACATACTAGGCAAGCACACTGAGTTATATCCCCAGCCTTTTTTATTTTAGTTTATTTTTGGAGGCAGACTCTTGCTATGTAGCCAAAGCTAGCTTCAAATTGCTGATCCTTCTGCATTAGCCTCCTGAATGCAGAATTATAGACATGCATGGCAACTATACTAGGCTTTTTCAAAATTAATTAGTTATTGTGATACTGGGAAACTGAAAGATGCTTTGCCACTGAGCTTATATCCCTAACCCTTTTTACTTTCATTATTATTTATTTTTGTTTGTTTGAGACAGAGTCTTTCCATACAGCTTAGATTGGTCTTGAACTCACTATGAAAGCTAGGCTGGCCTCAAACTTGTGGCCATCCTGCCTCAGCTTCCTAAATGCTGGGAGTACAGGCATATATCACTTAGCATTATTTTTTGAGAGGGGGTCTCATTAAGTAGCCCCAAATGGCCTTGAACTTGGAATCCTCCTGCCTCAGCCTCCTTAGTACTAGAATTACAGGTCTGTACCACCATGCACACTAAGCAAGCTCATTCACATGCTCCCTCTCTTTCTTTTTGCCCTTTTTACTTCCTGTTACCTTAGATGTAAAACTTACCTCAGCCTCTGTCTTCTCACTTCTCCCCATTTGTTTCCAGACAGGCATTTATTCTACTGAGCTCTTACCATCGTTTTGAGTGCTGCTCGTACCTGAATTTAGATGACTGAAGCATTTGCATCACATTCCCAGCTGCCTAATGGATAGCGCCACCTTGTCATTTAGAATGTCATAAAAATTTTGCGATTTTGACCTCTTTCTACCCCCCAAGGATGTAGATTTTTTTTTTTTTTTGTCTTTTTGAGACAGGTTCTCGCTATGCAGTTGAGGCTGGCCTTGAGCTCACTTTCGTAGCCCAGGCTGGTCTCAAACTCACGCCGATCCTCCTGCCTCAGCCTCCCGAGTGCTGGGATTACAGGCGTGCATCACCACGCCTGGCAAGGATGTAGAATTAAAAAGTAAATTATCTAGCTTGGTTTTTAAAATTTTTTTCTTCTTTTTTTTTGGTGGGACTGGGGTTTGAACTCATGACCTTGCACTTGCCAGGCAGGCACTTGTGCCACGGAGCTATCTTTCCAGCCCCTTCTTTATTTTTTTCTATGTTAATATGAAAAAATTTCAAATATACAGAAAGTTGCAAGCAGGCCACTGCTACTAACTGCCAGCTGCCGTGAGTCAGCAGCTGTTGACCCTGCCATATGGCCTTATCTTTGTGCATGTGTGTAAATATGTTTCCCCCAGAGCTGTGTCTTGTTAGGAGCTAGTACCTAAATATACATCTTATAAAAATCTAAACATCTGGGACCATTTTAAATTCCCTACCTGTTCTGATTTGAAACCAGTACCTTTTTTTTTTTTTTTTTTTTTGAAACCAGTACCTTTTTTGAAGTGCCTCTTGCCTCCTGTGCTTATGTCCTGTGCAGCCCTCTCCTGGTCAGAAGTGACCTTCCCCTTGCTCTGCCTGCCTCAGGCTTCCCCTGTAGCCCAGCAACAGTGATCTACTTCCCAGATTCTTGTTCACTCTACTCCAGCAGGTCTGTTCCCTCCCTCATACCTGGAAGCATGTCCATGTTCCTCTTCTGTGTTAGAAGCCACTTGAGAAACACAGGCACCTCACTTAGTGCTTGTGCACCTGGAGATGGTTAGAAACCTTTGAGAAAAAAAGAATGTCCTCCTTCCCACTTGGGAGATGTTCTTGCCAGGGTCTTCATCTTCTCCAGACACCTTGCACCCATGCCGGAGCTGTGGGGGTGCCTTGCCAGCTTCCTCCCTCTCCCACCCTTTCCACTTGGTACCAGTAGGTTGCCCCATGTCATTTATTGCTCATGCTGGTCTCTTCTGGGAGCTCTGTGAAAAGTTACTCTAGGGCTGGCACCCTGAGCATCCTAATATTAGGAAGGCTGAGGCAGGAAGATCACTTGGCAGTCAAGGCCAGTCTGGATTACAGTGAGTTCAAGGCCAGCCTAAACTGCAGAGGGAGATCCTCTGCAGTTGGGTTTTTATACAAAAAAAAAAAAAAAAAAAAAAAAAGCCTTCAAGGTTGCCATAGTTAATCTAGTTAACTTCATGGGCTTGAAAGACACCTAGGAGATCAGTGGGGCACACTAGGTGTGTCTGGGTGGGCCTGAGGACGTTGCCTTGGAGACCTCTTCTGGTGCTGTCCCCTTCCTTTGTAGCTCTTGCCAGGATTTCTACTGGCTGTGGGATGAGCAGCTTTCCTGTGCCCTATCCTTCTGCTGTGATGTTTCCGACACTGCCAGCCAGCCTGGGACTTAAGCCCCTGGAACTAACAGCTCCTCTCTTACATTGTGTAGGTCACATATTTTGTCCCAGCAATGGAAAGCTGGTTAATGTAGAGATGTATTTGGAGACATCCATTTTCTTTGTGTCTCCAGGGTATCCAGTAGAGACAACTGTCTCTTATGGGGAGCAGCTGTATGACCCCTAGAAAGCACCTGGCAGATCCACGCAGGGGCATTTTTTTTTTTTTTTTTTTTTTTTTTTTTTTTGAGACAGTCTCACTATGCAGTTCAGAATGACCTTGAGCTCACTTTTTTAGCCCAGCCTGGTCTCAAACTTGCACTGATCCTCCTGCCTTAGCCTCCCAAGTGCTGGGATTACAGGCGTGTGTCACCATGCCCAGCTAAGGCCCTTTCTTGAATGATAGTCAACAGCCAGACTTCACCTCAACACAAGGTTTCTCTAGTGGAAAAAAACATTACTTTTTGTTGTTGTTGTTGTTGTTATTGTTGCAGTACTGGGGACTGAAGTTAGGACCTTGCACTTGCCAGGCCTGTACTTATTCTTTTTTTTTTTTTTTTTTTGTCTTTTTGAGACAGGGTCTCGCTATGCAGTTGAGGCTGGTCCTGAGCTCACTTTTGTAGCCCAGGCTGGTCTCGAACTCGCACCAATCCTCCTGCCTCAGCCTCCCAAGTGCTGGGATTACAGGCGTGAGCCACCACGCCCGGCTAGGCCTGTACTTATTCTACTGAACTATCTCCTCAGCCCTCTCTGGTGGAAAAAGAATGCCAATCCCACTGCAGATGAGCCAGTTGAGGATGACAACTGCAGCTTTATGCTTTGTCTACATCAAGACCCTAGTTGGAGCCGGGCGTGGTGGCTCACGCCTGTAATCCCAGAACTCGGGAGGCTGAGGCAGGAGGATTGGTGCGAGTTCGAGACCAGCCTGGGCTACAAAAGTGAGCTCAAGGCCAGCCTCAACTGCATAGTGAGACTTTCTCAAAAAGACAAAAAAAAAAAAAAAAAGACCCTAGTTGGGAGCTGCATGCGGTGATGCACACTTGTTAACCCGGTCCTCTGGGAGGCTGAAGCATGAAGATCGTAAATCAGAGCTCAGCCTGGACAGCTTAGCTGCTTAGCAAGTTAGCTGCTTAGTGAGAACCTGTTGCAAAGACTGGAGATGTAGCATAGGGCATCAAGACTCTGAGTTCAGTCATCAATACAGGGGCAAAAAGAAGGGTACTGGTTGGGGAGGAGGCCAAAAGTTCCACCTGAAGCTACCCTGGGTATATCAGATGTGTAACTTTGAAGAAACCTAGGACCATGTGTTAAAAACAAAAATGACCACCCTGTTTATCCATGATGGGGAGTTTCAGGGTGTGGTTAAGGTTTTGTCTCCCTTCTGCCTGTTTTTCTAGTGCCAGTGTTAATGAACCAGAAATTGTCAAAATATAAGCTGTGGAGAGATGGGAGGTCGAGGTACCCTTTTGACTTCCTCCTCTCGTCATTGCTTGCTAACAGTTATTAATACACAGCTGTTGCTAAGACATTTCATTAGATTTCAGTCCTTTTGGGGATGAAAATATAATTGCTTTTAAGGGGTATAAAGCAAGGAGTCGGGCCTGGCGGGATGGCTCAGTGGTCTAAAGCGCCTGCTTGGGAAAGCTTGGGAGGCTTCAGGGACCATGGTTCAATCCTCGGCACCACATGCTGCGCCAGCCCTGCCCTCTGGGGGTTGGGCTGAGCCGGCCAAAAAAAGGAGTGAATAAACAAAGGTTCTGAAACAAGAATAAAAATAATAAATAAAATTAAAAAAAAATAAAAAATAAATAAAGCAAGGAGTCAAGAGGAGAGTGATTATTCATTGTTTAGTGACATTGCTGTCTTTATCCAAGCAGTCTCAATGGACTCTGGCTAGGGACCATGGAGTGTTAATCCTGCTTTCCACATGCAGTTTCATTTCATGAAGGTTTTTCAGCACCCAGTGCCCTATTTTAGAGAGGGAGAGACTGAAACCCAGAAAAATTCTCCTGCCTCAACTTCCCAAGGTGCTATGGTCTTTTATTACCTAAAGTTACAGAGCTGGTGAGAAGCAGAGCCCAGATTTGAACTTAGGCCTGTTCATGAGGCCTGTTCATGCTTTCAAAGCTTGGGTTCTTTCCTGTGGCTCTATGGCGTCCTTTATACTGGGCCAGTTACGGAGACCCCAGCAGCCAGACTTTCTGGAAAGCACCAGGTAGTAAATGTTTCGGGTTACTTTGTCCCTGTCACATCTGCACAACACGGCCTTTGCAGCACACAAGCATCTAGACACAGTAAAAACATGGGCAGGCTGTATTCTAATCACATTTTTCATTATTAGAATAGACAGCACACTGATCTTGAACTTGCAGTCCTCCTTTCTCAGCCTCCCAGAGTGCTTTGACCTTTTATTTCTGTGGGTTGTATCTGTTAACATGTTACCATACAGGAAGTTAAAACAAGCTGGGTGTGGTGGTACATACCTGTAATCCCAGGCTGAGGATGCTGAGGCAAGAGGCTAGCAAATTTGAGTCCCACCAAAACAGGTTAGCCCTAGCTCAAAATTTTAAAATGCAAAAGGCTGAACATGTAACTCAGTGGTAGAGAACTCCTGGGTTGAGTCCCCAGTGTGACACACATGCATACAAGAGGTTCCTTTTTTTTTTTTTTTTTTATGTATTTGGTACGGGGTCTCACTACACAGCTTGGACTTATAGTGATCCTCCTGTTTTCAGCTTTTCCTAGTGCTGGGATTACAGGCCTGTGCCACCATGCCCAGGCTCTGTCGCCAGCTCAGTGTGCCTTAGGGGACGGGACCAGCACAGCAGGTGAGACCAAACATTGAACCCTGGTCTCTGCACTTGCCAATGCAGACCCTTATTCTGCTGAGCTATCTTGCCCACATGCAAGATTTAAAACATATTAAAACCTAAGAATATCAGGTATACATTTTGTGAGCTGTCAGTATTAAAAAGGAAAATAAAGATGTTATAAAAATGCGGGCCTCCTAAATGGGTCTCAGGTGCCCATGACCCATATCTTGAGACCTGCTGAGCTAGTGGTGGGATGGAAAAGGAGATGGTGCTGGCAGGCTCGGGAGTCAGGGACTGGATTCTTATGTGACAAGGAGCCACTTCAAAGTTTGCGTGGATGCCGGGCGTGGTGGCACACACCTGTAATCACCGCACTTGGGAGGCTGAGGCGGGAGGATTGGTGAGAGTTTGAGACCAGCCTGGGCTACAAAACTGAGCTCAAGGCCAGCCTGAGTTGTACAGTGAGACCCTGTCTCAAAAAGACAAAAAAACAAAACAAAACAAAAGTTTGCGTGGGTGATCTTGGCAGCTACTCATGGCAGGTAAACGAGAGGAAGCCTTTGCAGTGCAGGGGAGCTTATCTGCGCATCTAATTTGTGTGACATCACTGACATGCATGGCGTGGAGTGCTGAAAGCACTGATACTTCAAACAAGATGGCCCAAAGGATGAACTCACACTTCAGCCGGTACACAACAGAGAAATGGCAATCTGTCCCATGTGGGAAAAGTTGGCTGTGTTGGACATACCCAGTAGAGGTAAAATTTCTTCAGGGGTCGTTTTGGTAGTTCATGATATGACCTTGGGACCTGACTCTCACCAGTAGTGACACTGGGACTCTGTTGAGTCTAAGAAAGTAGGAAGGCTTTGAATTAGAGTAGCTGGGCATGGTGGCACATGCCTGTAGTCCCAACATTCCAGAGCTTAAAGCTGGAGGATTGCTGTGAATTCAAAACCAGCCTGAACTACATAGTGAGACTTTGTCTCAAAAAAACTTAAATAAGAGCTGGGTTGGTGGCTCATCACATGCCTGTAATAACAATACTCAGGAGACAGAGGTAAGAGTATTACTGAGTTCAAGGCCAGCCTGACCCAGCCTGACCTACATAAGCAGGTTCAAGGCCAGCCTGAGCTAAACGATGAGACCCTGTCTCAAAGGGAAAAAAAATCAAAAACCTAAATAAATGAATACTCAGAACAGTGGGGTAGTGATGAAGACGGGAGAGCTAGGATGGTTTCTTACGTGAGGCACCAAGGCATAAAGGATGTTTGAGGAATAACCCATGTTCTCCTGCCTGGCCGTCAGTATGGGCAAGTGTGTATGAGAGATGAAACACGGTGGAACAGTGGCACCCATCATCCTGTTGTGCTCACAGATGATCAGGAGATGAGGCACCACTAAGATTTTTTTTAAATTCTGATAAATACACATAGTAAAACTCATCACTAGCTATTTTCAGGCAAATAGTTCAGAAGTGTTAGCATCCATTCATTCACATTGTGGTTCTGCCACCACCCCCTCCATCTTCAGAACTTTTTCATTGACCCACCTGAAACTATAATCTAAATTTTTAGAGAAACCTTTTATAAAAGTAGGAGACAATCTCTGTTAACATATGGTCACCCCCTGGGAATGTCTATGAGATGAGGGACACCTGCCCCGCTTCCCAAGTTCTGGGATTACAGGTGTGTACCACTACTCTTTGGAGCTGAGTGTGGTGGCAAAGCTCTATGGTTTGTAGGCTTGGCCTTTGGGGACCCAAGGTTAGCAGATTAGGAAAGGCCTAGAGAATAAAGAAAAGAAAAGGCTAGTTTTTGTGGCCATTGACTTTGATAATCCAATACTGAGAAAAGAATTGCTTATTTGTCTTAACTTTGTGACATTTTTTCCTGATTGCCAAGTTACTTATTTATTCCTATCACAAACTGAGTATCTGTGATCAGAAATGCTTGGAATCAGAAGTAAAGATTTTGGAGTATATGTAATTTTGGAATATTTGGTTCAACTTCACCTATTGAACATCCCTAATATAAAAGTACAAAGTCTGGGCCATCCAAATAGCTCACTGGATTAAAGTGCATGCAAGGAGGCACAGGGGTCTGGGGCTCGATCCCTGGGCCTGCTGTGCTGTCTGCCTGTCTTTGTCGCTGCCCCCCCCCACAGTGCACTGAGAGTGCAGTTGAGACGGCGTGATGGCATGTGCCAATAATCCCAGCTCTTGGGATCGCTACAAGTCCAATCTAGTAGTGAGACCCTGAACACCCTGTAGATCCTTACCTAAAATACCAAAAAAAAAAAAAAAAAAAGCAGAACATATTAAGATTTTCGAAAACTGATCTGTGCAGCGCATGCCTGTATACTCCTGTAATCCCAGCTACTCAGGAGGCTTAGGCAGTAAGTTCAAGGTCAGCCTTGGCAACTTAGACTCTGTTTCAAAACTTTAGAAAAGGCATATGGTATGGCTCAGTGACAAAAGCATTTGGCTAGCACACAGGAGGGAGGCCCTGGGTTTAGTCCTCAGTATTGGGGGGGGGGGGAGTGACCTGTAATTCACCACTCAGGGGTAACTGCATTTAGTTACATATATCCATGGATGGTTCAAGTCTTTTACAAGCATGTATTTCTGACCAGAAAAACACATACTGTGGTAATTCTAACTTTCTGCCCTTCCCCCACTTAACATATTTTACAAATGGGTCAGATTCCAAAAGAGGATTTGCATTGCCAAAGAGGGGGTTCAAGCTAGCTGCACCTATACATAGTTGCCAGCGCTGGGTGCTTTTACATCAGGTGACCTCTATTGGTTGTTGTCCAGGAAGCCATCTTCCCAAAAACTGGAGGTGCCTTGGAAACTAGCTATTTGCTGTCTTCCTTCACTGTCTTACTTTTCTCATTGCTGAGATAAAACACATAATGCTCAAATATAAAAAGAGCAAAGGTTTCTTTTGCTTCACAGTTCATAGAGGTTTCAGTTTATGGTCTGTTGCAAGCAACAGCACTAGCAGTAAGCGACAAGGAGCAGGCAGCCACCTCAGCTCTTTCTGTGCATTTATCTTATCCAGGTCAAGGCTGGTAGAACTCACACACCCTCAGTCCTAGAGTTGTACCATGAATCAGTCTCACTCATATCCTCGGTCCCTGCACACATCCTATATCTGGTCACCCCCAAAAAACCCCATCTATAACCACATGAGGCTTTGCGGGGACAGGACATCTAGATGTAAATAGTAACATTCACTTTGGTGTCACTCTGATTCTCAGAGGCTTGAATCAAAGGAATAGTTGTGGGTTGTGTTGTAAAGACAAAAAACAGCAGTAACAGGAATGCTTTTGCCAATATGACCTTGTTTAGGCCCCTGTGTACTCACTATTATCAGCGCATTCTGGATACTCTTGCCCTGCCCATCATACTTGTCCTACTTCCTGCCTGTTGCCAGTATCACCTGTACTTCAGGGGTTTTCATAACCAAGTCTTCTGTTGCAGCAGTTTCAGGGAATAATATCTTTGCTCCTGTCAGGTGCAGCAGGGTTCCTGTTTATAAGACACGCAGACCATGTGCCTGGCACCAGTCAGAAAGGGCAGGTGGCTGCTGCTTCTCCGTGCCTCCTAGTAGATGCTCACAGGGAGAGGCATTTCTGGGTCAGAAAGCTTTCTTCCTGCTTCCAGAACACATCAGCTAAATGTGTTATCATCCTATCAGAAAGATAATCTCCACAACTTCTCGAAGCAGTCTCTGCTTTTGAGCAGTTAAATAGGTTTCATTATTAAAAATAGCAGGACTGATATCATACTTATACTTTATGCCTTTTACATCTTTGTCAATATCTTCATGTTTCTTAGGGAAAATTCCTAATTGGAATTATTCAGTACCTTTAGGAGATCTTTGATTCATCTTACCATTCTAAAAAGTGGTACCCATTGACGATGCCTCTCAGACTGACTGCCTGTTTGCCCTCAAGACTGTGAGGATTTGTGTTGTATGCATGACCCAGCTAGTTGACAGTGTCTGGAGGGGTGGTACTGGTCAAGTGGTGAGGCCTTTTGCACACTGAGCTCTGCCTGCCGTGCTGGGGGCAGCCCTCAGGAAGAAGCTTGTTTGCTGTGCCTTTGGCCCAAGGGCTGCTGCACCTCCCACACACAGGGCTGGATTAGTGGCATCAAGGGAGCTAGGGGGACAG
Organism: Myocastor coypus; assembly: GCA_004027025.1. NCBI lineage: Eukaryota > Metazoa > Chordata > Mammalia > Rodentia > Myocastoridae > Myocastor > Myocastor coypus. The sequence continues at coordinate 7,612 of PVJA010042166.1, read as the reverse complement.
GAGTGCTTCAGCCCTGGGATTAGAGTGGACACACCTACCTGCAGTTGCTTGGTGTCCATGACTAGAAAAGATAGCCATATGTTTATTGGTGATCAGATGGGCTCACCTTGAGAGGCACTGAGCAGAGCACCTGACTTAGTAACTGCTGCTTGGGGAATGCTTTAGCTGTTTCCTTCTTCCCGTTTTAGTTGGAGGCCCACACAGTAAACAGGATTGAAATAAAGTTATGGAGGATACTGATAATTAGCTTGTTTGCCTCAGAAGGCTAACTTTATTTGTTAGCAATGTTGAGGATCAAACTCAGCCTTGTTCCTGCTAGGCAAGCACTCTTAACACTGAGCTACATTTCCAGCTGTTTCTTTACTTTTTATGGTTTTTTTTTTTTTTTTTTGTATTGTTTTTGTTTTTGAGACAGGGTCTCTCTATGCAGTTCATGGTCTCGAACTCACACTGATCCTTCTGCCTCAGCCCCACAAGCGCTGAGATTACAGCCAGTCTCAGTGTGCCCCTGGGGTGGGGTTGGCATGGCTTGTGGTACAGGAGATTGAATCTGGTCCCTGCGCTCTGCCTAAACAGGTGTTTTAGTCTGCTGGGCTATCTGGCCATCCCTTTTTATCTTTAAATTAGTTACTCAGAGTATGATATTGGCATTTAATTGTCCAAACTTATCTTTTCAATGAACTAACAGAATTAGTAGTATTACTATCTTTTATACATACATTTTTTTCTTTTTGCTTTTCTCTTCTTTTTTCCATCCCCCCATGCCAGTTTATCTTTTTTTTTTTTTTTTTTTCTTTTTGCGGGACTGGGGTTTGAACTCATGACCTTGCACTTGCCAAGCAGGCACTTGTGCCATGGAGCTATCTCCCCAGCCCCCCCAGTTTATCTTTCCTTTTGAAGTTTCTTCCCATTTTATAGTGTCTATGGATCTTATTCATTCTTTTAGCTTCTCACTCTAGGGAGATAGTGCAGTGCTTACACATGTGCGTCTGGTTGGTTCCACTTATCAGTATGGTCTCCAGTTGCATCCATCTACCTATAAAATACTCCCGTTTATCCTTCATGGCTGATTAGTATTCCGCTGTATAACCAACATCTAGCTGTTACAAATCGTGCTCCTGTAAACATGGGTGGGTGCACATATATTGCTACGGAATGTTTTTAATTCTGGGAAAATCCTCAGAAGAGGAATAGCTGGGTCAAATGGAACCTCCATTCCTATTTTTTTTTTTAAGATTTTTTAAATTTATTTCTCTTAAACCTCATTTATTTGTTTGTGTTATGGCTGGCTCAGCCCACCCTGGCGCAGCATGTGCCAGGGATTGAGGAGCAGCTGCAGTGTTTGTCTTAACTTTCTTCCGCAGGTGCTTTAGACCACTGAGCCATCTCACTGGCCCATCCATTCCTATTTTGAGGAACCTCCATGCTGATTTCCACAGTCAGTTGCATTAGTCTACATTCCCACCAACAGTGGAGAGGTGTTCGTTTTCCCCCACAGCCTCACCAGTGCTTGCACGCGTGTGTGCATGCGTCTGTGTGTGTGTGTGTGTGTGTGTGAGTGAGTGTGTTTTAGGGAAGGGTCTACAGCAGTGGTTCTCAACCTTTCTAATGCTGTAACCCTGCAATACAGTTCCTCATGTTGCGGTGACCCCAAACCAAAAAATAATTTTGGTGGCTACTTCAGAAGTGTAATTTTGCTACAGTTATGATTCGGAATGACTTTAGGCAACCCCTGTGTTTTGGTCATTCGACCCTACCAGGGTCGAGACCACAGGTTGAGAACTGCTGGTCTACAGGGTGTTCAGGGTCTCACTACTAGATCGGACTTGTAGTGATCTGCTTGTTTACAGCCTCCCAAGAGCTGGAATTACAGGTATGCGCCACCACGCCCAGTCTCAACTGCCCTCTCAGCATGCCCTGGGGCAGGGCCAGCACTGCAAGCCTAGGGATCCAGTCCTGACCCCTATGCCCTAGGCCCTACACCTGCTTGCAGGTGCTTTAATCTGCTGAGCTATTTGGCTGGCCCTCTCCAGTATTTATTATTGGTTGATTTCTTGATAATAGACATTCATTCTGGGATGAAATGGAATCTCAGTGGGGTTTTTTGTTTGTTTTTTGTTTTTCCCAGAACTGGGAATTAAACTTAGGGCTTTGCACTTGCCAGGCAAGTACTTATTCTGCTGAGGTATCTCCCCAGCCCCTCAGTGTTTTTATTTATTTATTTATTTATTTATTTATTGTCTTTTTGAGACAGGGTCTCGCTATGCAGTTCAGGCTGGCCTTGAGCTCACTTTTGTAGCCCAGGCTGGTCTCGAACCTGCACCGATCCTCCTGCCTCAGCCTCCCGAGTGCTGGGATTACAGGCGTGAGCCACCATGCCCGGCTGTCTCAGTGTTGTTTTAATTTGCATCTCTTGAATGACCAATGATGTTGAACATTTTTTCATATATTATTGTTTGTATGTCTTCATCTGAGAAGTGTCTGTTCATCTCAGGCTCCCATTTTTTGATTGAGTCTTTTTTTTTTTTTTGCAGGACTGGGGTTTGAACTAACGACCTTGCACTTGCCAGGGAGGCACTTGTGCCACGGGGCTATCTCCCCAGCCCCTTTTTAATTTTTTTTTTTGAATTTTAATTGTTATTACTTTTAATAAGAGATTACAATATGAGAATGTCAAAACATGTTAGTGCATTCACAATAGTTGAGACACTGCATATTGTTGTCCTCACAAATGTTATGACAAATTTTCTAATCAATATTGGTTCTGAAGGGGAGAAAAAAAGAGAAGAAAAAGTTGTCTTCTCTTTGAACTAGGAGGAAGTAGTTGTATACATAGTTCAATGTTTCATAATTGCAGTGAGTTACCAGTGAAACTGGCAATGTTGAAGGCTGTTGATTTAAGCCTCTTACAACTCATCGTACTAATCTAGCTCTGCATTTTATGCCTCGTAATTAAGCTTTTGTGTTGGGTGATCAAGTGCAAGCCAAAGCAAGACCTGTTTAACAAAACTTTCATCATTTGTACTTTCCAGGGTCAAATCTCCTCAGGATTAACTTTGGAACCATATACAGTGCTTTGTAGAACTGTTGTCAGTGTCAGCCATCAAGATAAGTCACAGCCAATGCTTGACCAGTTTGCTGTCTGTGAAAGCCTGAGAGAACATTTTCTCCCTAAGTGACTCTCCCTAGGCACACTATATACTTCACTTATCCCTTTCCTCTGAGGTCCCATAATCTCCTTGACCAGAACATTTGGGAAACCCCTGAGTTACAGGATGTTACAGCACAGGTTCTCTTATGTCCTGAGTCCTCACTGACCTTGAGGGGCTAGAGCCAAAATGATGGCTATCCTCGTAGCCCTTCTTTTTCTCCAGTTTTTGATCTGTTAACTTAACATTCTCAATCCTCCAGCAGAAAAGCTCCATGATACAATTACTTCATAACGTAGGTAATCGAGCTCAACCTCACTGCCTTTCTAAATTATCATACATCTTAGACTTAGTTTGTCATTGGTATTTTCCTTCAATCATTGATATTCTAATAAATCTCTACATATTGTGATAAAAACAGTTACACATTTTTACTGGGTCTTTAAATTTGGAAGGATCTGATTTATTTGAGTTCTTTATATATTCTAGACATTAGTCTTTTGTCTGAGAAACAACTGAAAAAATATTTTTTTTTCCAACATTGTGGGCTGTCTCTTCACTCTTTTGGTGGTTTCTCTTGCTGTGCAAAACTTTAATATGGTGCGATCGCAGTTATTGATTCTTTGTGATAGTTCTTATGTAATCAGGGTTTTGTTCATAAAATATTTGCCTACGTCGACATCTTTAAGGGCTTTACCTGTACTATCTTGTAGCAGATTTCATATGTACATTTTAATAAATCTTTTTGATCCATTTCAAATTTAGTCTAATGCATGGTAAAAGATATGGATGCAGTTTTAGTTTTAAGCACGTGCGGAGCCACAATTTCCAGCACGATGTATTAAAGAGGCTGTTTTTCTTCCAGTGAACGTTTGGCACCTTTGTCAAAGCTTAGAGGCCAGGGAGATAGCTCCATGGCACAAGTGCCTGCCTGGCAAGTGCAAGGTCGTGAGTTTGAACCCTGGTCCCACCAAAAAAAAAAAAAAAGATGGCTGGAGGGCTTGTGGGTTAGCCCAGTTGTTCAAAGCACAGCTTGAGCAAACTCAGTCAAGCACAGGGGACCACGTTTCCACCCCCAGCTCCTCAAGCCACACCAGATATGCCCTTTAGGCAGCCCGAGCCAACAAACAATAACAACAAAAAATCCTTCTCCAAAACAAGATGGCTAAGGATGTATGTATGTCTGGAGTTGTTTCTGCACTTTCATTAATCTGAGGGTTTTTTTTTTTTTTTTTTTTTTTTTTTTTTTTTTTTTTTTTTTTTTTTTTTTTTTTTTTTTTTTTTTTTTTTTTTTTTTTTTTTTTTTGTCTTTTTGAGACAGGGTCTCGCTATGCAGCTCAGGCTGGCCTTGAGCTCACTTTGTAGCTCAGGCTGGTCTCCAACTCACCAAGATCCTCTACCTCCAGAGACCTCCTAAGTGCTGGGGTTATAGGCAGGTGTAGGGTTTTTTTTTTGTTTTTTTTTTTTTTTTCTTTTTTTTGGTCTTTTTGAGACAGGGTCTCACTATGTAGTCCAGGCTGGTCTTGAACTCGCACTCATCCTCCTGCCCCAGCCTCCCATGTGTTGGGATTACAGGTGTGAGCCACAGCGCCCGGCTGGCAGGTGTAGGATTTTTAAAGAGCCAAATAAGGACTTTCAAGGGCATGCTGAGGGTGTGGTAGTGCACACCTGTAATCCCAGCATTGGAATGACTGAAAACAGGAGGATCCTGGCTGTGTAGTGAGATTTTGTACAAAATATATAAAAATAAAAAAAGAACCAAAACTTAGTTCACTTTCCCATCTTGCAAGATGGCAGGCAAAAAATTGAGAAACTAAACACTAAAGAGAAGAAACCCAAAGCCAAGAAGGCTGCTGCCAGTGGTACTGGTAAAAAGGATAAGGCAAAGGCAAAAAAAAATTCCAGAAGGGGCAGCCCTACTGCAACCAAAATCCTGTCCTGGTTAGAGGAATTGGTAGATACTCCCAATCAGCTCTGTATTCCAGAAAAGCTTTGTACAAGAGCAAATATACAGCTGCTAAATTAAAGGTTGAGAAGAAAAAAGGAGAAAGTTCTTGAGGCTGGGTAGATAGTTCAGTGGAATAAGTGGTTGCCTGGCAAGCATAAGATCCTGAGTTCAATCCCAGCTATAAAGGAAGGAAAGGAAGGAAGGAAGGAAGGAAGGTAGGAAGGAAGGAAGGAAGGCAGGCAGGTATTAAGGGCCACCGAGATAGTTCAGCAGTGTAAAGCGCCTGCTTAGGCAACCACAGGGACCGTGGTTCCATACATACATGCATGCATGCATACATACATACATACATACATACATACAGTTTAAAATACTTCACAACTTTAAAAAAAGGTTTTTTTTTGTTTTGTTTTGTTTTTTTTTGTGGGACCAGGGTTCGAACTCATGACCTTGTATTTGCCAGGCAGGCACTTGTGCCACAGAGCTATCGCCCCGGCCCCTTAAAAAAAGTTTTAAATTAAAAAAAAATAAATAAAAAAGGAGAAAGTTCTTGCTATGATCACAAAACCAGTTGGTGGAGACAAGAATGGAGGTACCTGGGTGATTAAGCTTCAAAAAATGCCTAGATGTTACCCTACTGAAGATGTGCCCCAAAAGCTCTTGAGCCACAGCAAGAAACCCTTCAGCCAGCAGCATGTAAGGAAACTTGGAGCTAGCATAACTCCGGCACTGTCTTGATCATCCTCACTGGGCATCACAGAGGCAAGAGACTGGTCTTCCTGAAGCAGTTGGCCAGTGGCTTACTACTTGTGACTGGGCCTCTTAGCCTTAATTGTGTTCTTCTCTGAAGAACATACCAGAAATTTGTTATTGCCATCTCACCAAAATTGGTATCAGCAAGGTGAAGACCCCCAAATACCTCATTGATGCTTACTTCAAGAAGCAGCAGCTGCAGAAACCCAGACACTAGGAGGGCAAGATCTTTGACACTGAGGAAGAGAGATACCAGATTTCAGAGCAGCGTAAGGGGGATCAGAAAGCGGTAGACTCACAGATTTTAGAAAAGATCAAAGCTATTCCTCAACTCTGGGGCTACCTGTGATCTGTTTTCGCTCTGACAAAGGAATACATTTTTTTTTTTTTTTTTTTTTTGGCTTTTTGAGACAGGGTCTTGCTATGCAGTTGAGGCTGGTCCTGAGCTCACTTTTGTAGCCCAGGCTGGTCTCGAACTCACACTGATCCTCCTGCCTCAGCCTCCCGAGTGCTGGGATTACAGGCGTGAGCCACCACGCCCGGCTTTTTTTGGCTTTTTGAGACAGGGTCTCGCTATGCAGTTCAGGCTGGCCTTGAGCTCACTTTTGTAGCCCAGGCTGGTCTTGAACTCGCACCGATCCTTCTGCCTCAGCCTCCCAAGTGCTGGGATTACAGGCATGAGCCACCACGCCCGGCAGGAATACATTTTTTTAAAAAGAACCAAATAAAACCTCTTATAATGAAAACTGTAATTGTTAAATTAAAAACCCAGTGTAAATGCTAAATAGCGAATGACATAAATTCTTGAGAGAATTATGTGAACTGGAAAATAGACCTGAAGAAGCTAACCAGAATTCTGCACTAGGAGAGATGGTTCTTCAAGAAAAAAGTTAGCAGCATGGAGGACAGAATGCGAAGGCCCACTGTGTCTAATGGGAGCTCCTAAAGAAAAAATTGCATCTCAAAAGCAGCATGAGAGCAAAGGATAAATTACCAGGAGGTTCAACAATGAAACTCAACAAATGTCTTAGTAGTTACAACAGAAGCCAGACCGTGTGGACTGAAGTCTTCAGCATGCTGCGATTCAAAAATAGATTGTTGGCTTAGTTTTCAGTAGCCAGCTTGAAATTATCTTTCATTAGTAAGAACAAATAAAGACATTTTCACATAGAGAAAAAACTGTTTATTCACTAACAGTCTTGTTACTGTGGTTCAGGAAGAAGAGAACTACATGCAGGAGGAGGGAAGCGTGGAGAGGACTTGTGCAAGGACATTGGAAAGTGGATAAATCTGAGTCATCTATAAATCAGTGATGGGCAGTAGTTTGAGGATAAGGGAATGATTTGAATTATCACATTTCCCAAATCATTGAATCTATGGGGAACAGTGGGAGAGAGGTTGATTTGCTTTTTTTTTTTTTTAATTTTATTGAATTTAATGATACCAATTTGCTTTCAACTTTGTGACTTAAGTGGACATTTTTGAAGTTTAGTGGTGACCCCTAAGATAATAGAAATGAGATTTAGAGCTTTCAGACTTACATAAGAAAAAAAAATATATAGTAATAGAAAATCAGGTCACTTATCTAGAAGAGAACAAAGGAAGAATGTGGAAGTTGGATGTGGCAGCACCACTTGTACTGTCAACACTCTAACTCAGGCAGGCAGATCACAGCAAGTTTTTAGGCTAGTGAGGGCCACATCGTGAGTTGAAGGCCAGCCTAAATTACGTGGTGAGACCTTGTCTCAAAAAAAATGGAAAA
>PVJA010042165.1:0-17481 GCA_004027025.1 Myocastor coypus | reverse complement strand
CAAATCAAATAAGACTTGAATTTTCACTGAGCATGGTGGCACACGCCTATAATCCCAGCACTTGGGAGGCTGAGGCAGGAGGATCAGTGTGAGTTCAAGGACAGCCTGAACTGCATAGGGAGACCCTGTCACAAAAAAAAAAAAAAAAAAGTTGAATTTTCATGTCATAAATTCTCCTGTTACAGCCAGGCATGGTGGCTCATGCCTGTAATCCCAGCACTCAGGAGGCTGAGGCAGGAGGATTGGTGTGAGTTCAAGACCAGCCTGGGCTACAAAAGTGAGCTCAGGACCAGTCTCAACTGCATAGCAAGACCCTGTCTCAAAAAGACAAATAAATAAATAAATAAATAAATAAATAAATAAATAAATAAAATTATCCTGTTACAGTGAGCTCCATGTGATTTGCTATACTTTTAATACTTAATAGTCACTGTTAAAACACGTATTAAGCAATATCCCAGGCTTGGTCATCTATAAGTCTGGTGTAATTAATTTTTTTAAAAAATTCCCCCATTGATTAGTTTTTCACAGCAGTGAAGAATCCAACCAAAATGGGATCTGGTTCACTTCAAAGTAGAGACTGCATTTAGTAAAGGAGAAAATGCCCTTCTTTGGGAGGTTACAGCCCATGGATTAATGCAGAAAGGCCTGGTGGGCTTAGCTGTAGATAGGGAAAGGAATCTAGCTATGTTTTGAAAACATTTTTTATGGGTGCAGGCCAGGCCACGCTTATCTCAGGGCTCTCTAGTTGGAGGGTGAGGCACTAGCGTAAGCGCTGGTGGAGGAGGACAGGACAGAACGAAGCCGAGCAAGACAGCTTGCAGGGAGGAAAATGAGAAGTAACTGAAGGTTGCTAACACTCAAAGCAGCATTACTTGAAATCAAGTCATATAATTGCATTCTGGCCAGTTGGAACCTAGTGTACTGCGTAAGTTTGGTCTAATTGCTGTAGCAACGTTTCCTACAGAGGATTAGGATCTGCTCCAACTTCGATCATCTGCTAGCGGACATAATAATGATCAGCAGTAAAATTGCTGCAGCTTTGGAAAGTGTTTTAGACATAGTGGTCTTTCAAATGCTGTTTACCCTTTAAACAAACAACATTTTAAAAAGCACAGGACATTGCAGGTCTGTTTCCATTGCAGCACTAGTTCCACATTCACTCACTTTATCAGTACTCAACTCTGAGTTGGGTGTGGTAGTGCACACCTGTAATTCCAGTACTCAGGAGGCTGTGGCAGGAGGATCTTCGCAAGTTTCAGACTGGCCTGAGTCACAGAGAGCTCAAGGCCAGCCAGAACTGCACAACGAGATCCCCTCTCAAAACAACAAAAACAAAACACACACAAACCTATATCAACAGTGCAATATGAAAAAGGAAATTTGGCAGATTTGTTCAATTGCTGTGGTGGCTTAAGCCAATTCACACAGTACTGGAATATAATTTGCTTTTTTACATGTCTTTTGTCAACCAATTAAATGCAGAAGCCAAGGAGGGGCAGATTCCTCCAATGAAGTACGAAACATTGCTTCCAAGGAACTGACAGGCCAAGGAAGAAAAACATATGTTTGCCAATGAAAACTGGAGTAATTCAAGCAGTACACTATCCTATGTCTCCAAATGCAAAAAGTGTTAGTGAATGGAGCAAATGAAGCCTGAGGGTCCCACATGAGCTTCTTCCAGGCCCGTTTTTTGAACAGGTAGCTGGCAAGACTGAGGGCAGCACACAGGAGCCGGTGAAGGCAAAGAGGAGAGGGCTTCAGAAAGCCTGTAGCCTCCCTTTTTAATTTCAATGTCTAAATGCCCATTTCAGCCAAAGTTTTTGTTTTTGTCTTCGGTAAAACAAGAAGTTCTAGCTGGGCGTGGTGGCGCACGCCTGTAATTCCAGCACTCGGGAGGCTGAGGCAGGAGGATGGGTGTGAGTTCAAGACCAGCCTGGGCTACAAAAGTGAGCTCAAAGCCAGCCTGAACTGCATAGTGAGACCCTGTCTCAAAAAGACAAAAATAAAAAATAAATTAAAAAAAAAGATATTCCCAGGAAATATTCCTCTGTTTGAGATTACTTGAAAGACTGGGGAGCCAGGAGGCAAATAGGAAGGCCAGATAAGCTTTGGGGCCAAACTAGGTTCTCATTTTCATGTTACATCTGAGACTAGGCATCAGAAATCCCTTCCAGCCAGGCGTGGTGGCTCACGCCTGTAATCCCAGCACTCGGGAGGCTGAGGCAGGAGGATTGGTGCGAGTTCGAGACCAGCTGGGCTACAAAAGTGAGCTCAAGGCCAGTCTCAACTGCATAGCGAGACCCTGTCTTAAAAAGACAAAAAAAAAAAAAAAAAAAAAAATCCCTTCCATACTGCGAGAATGTGATTGTCTTCATTTTTTAAGTTTCAAAATTACAGAATTAGTGCCAAAGGTAGTAAAATTCCTGTAACTCCAGAGCCAGCTTCCCGTTAACAGTGTGTACCGCTGTGATCCATTGTCACATGAAATGAACAAACTGATCCATTTGATTTTGAAGCTCCTGACTTCCCTCGGGTCTCCTGGGTTTCTCTTACATTCGTTCAAGCTTCTTTAGACTGTAATAGCTTCAGATTTAGGCTTTGTGTAAGGTGGTTTTGAACCCTGGTCAGGGACTTCATAGGAAAGTCCTCCGCTGGGAGATTCTGGCCCTGTCTGCACCAAGGTTGGGGTGCAACGGAGCCATCGCGGAGGCCAAGCCATCGCTCCCTTTCTGGGTGGATTCTGAGGACTTCTGGCTGCCATGTGGCCCTTGACCAGGGGCTTGTCCAGGTTTCTCCGCTGCTCATAATTGTAGCTCGCTACCTGCAGAAGAGCTGGGGTTCAGCGCTGGGTTCCACTTGCTGAGAGTGGAGCATCCAAATACAGAAATTGGGGCGCTGCTGCAGACCAAGCGCTTCTTCTAGCGATCGTTAGCATATATATTCAGCATTGCCACAGGGGTGTTACAGGGTTGGGTTTTGTTGCTTAGACGGAGCTCTAGCATTTCGAATCAACCCACTCTCCAGCATTTTAAGGTATTCCAGGCATGTTGTTTCCCCACTCACATCCAGTCATTCATTCCTCGGAGGAGCCCCGGTCCCTTTGATTAAATGCTATTAGAAGATACAGCGCTAAATGTCAAGCCCACTTTTATTAGGGAACAGGGTGGGCAGTGTTAGCACCTACTCAGCATGTGCAACCCTTTTTAAGCCTCTTTTTTAAAAAGAAAATCCAGCCGGGCGTGGTGGCACACGCCTGTAATCCCAGGACTCGGGAGGTTGAGGCAGGAGGACCAATGTGAGTTTGAGACCAGCCTGGGCTACAAAAGTGAGCTCAAGACCAGCCTGAACTGCATAGCGAGACCCTGTCTCAAAAAAAAAAAAAAAAAAGCAAAAAAATAAATAAATAAAAAATAAAAATAAGAAAATCCAATACTTTTGTTTACCTGAGAATAAAATCTCCAAACACACACACTTTCAGGGCTTTCTGAAAAGCCTGGTACTGAATGGGTTGATGCAGTATGAGACACAGCCAGGAAAATATCACAAATCATTCACTCCTACCATTTTAATTCTATTTCAAAAATAAATCCACTTTTGGGGTTGTCTTGGTTCTAAGGACTGAGCCCAGGGCTTTCACACTGGGCTTTATTTCTGGCCCTTCCTTTTATTAAGACAGCTCTAACTTGCTACCTCCCCACCTGAGCCACTAAATTTGCCATTTGCCTCATTCATCCTGCCTTTTTTTTTTTAAATTAAAAATGATACAGAACGTCACTAAACAAAAAAAATATGAATTGGACAGTGTTTGCTGTATTGCATAATGTTGTCTTCAAATTAGTTGTTTTAGATTATCAGACATGTGCATGCAAAATTGGGGGAAAATGTTGTAAGTCATTAAAAAGAAAAAATTTGAGGCATCCAGTGCTCCTTTCCATAGAGCTGCGTGCAGGCAGGCAGGCAGCCTGTGCTTTGGAGCGCTGGGTGGCTTCTCGAAGAATACCTGAGGCCTGGCTTTTCATTAACCGACTCAGCTTTAGGAATGGAATTTGTAAACTATCCTTGCTGTGGCAGGTAAGGGGAAAAAAGCATGACAAGACTCTTTTAGGCACTTTTTATTTTCCAAAAAAAATTGTCATTAATATATAAACATCTCATTCTCTCAAAAAATTCTACAACTATACAGCTGTTTGCTCCATTGTTTGCATAGGAAATGACCACAATACAAAAATAAGAGGAAAAAAGAAGCAAAACAGCAACCAATTTATGCTTTTATGTAGGTCTGTTTCCACGTATAAACATTTTAAGCCTCTTACAAAATTATTTACACCATTTGTCACCTATTTACACATTTTAGAGCAACTTTTCTAACAAACAAAACTATAATTTATCAAGTTATGAAAATTGTTTTCTAAAAAAAACTTGCTATATTACCACAAAATAAATAAAGATAAACAATATTTTAAAACAAAATTAAATTTTCATTTCAATTAAGACCCCTTTTGGCATTTTGCTTATTATTCTGCCCTTTGGTTAACAGCGTCAGCATGACATTACTAGTTTATATTGCATATGGATAGCACTTGCTTCTGTTAAGTTCCCAACATAACCATGGATACTTAGAGGCAGACACTGCGTCAGTATTAACAATAATAGATTAACTACACTGCACTGTAATTTAGGTCAAATTACTGTGTCTCGCTGTATATTACATGCAAAACCCACCCAGACTCTCATGTAGCCAACAGCACTGCCCAAGTGGGCATCTCTGTGTATGGAGATTGCATCCTAAGGTCAGCACTGTCCTGTGAAACTGTAGGTCCTTCCTTTCGAACATGATACTGTGTAGCTTACTGTAAGAGGTTTCACTTTTGCACATTGTAACCATTTTTAAGCTTTTCAGTTTACAATTCATATAAAACTCTTGTATTTAAAATAATCCTATTTTAATCAGTGCATCAAATTTGCTCTTTAAAGTTCATTTGGATGATTATTCTTCCCCCCCTTAAGAAATGAATTTTGGTAAAAGCTGAGGTGTCTCACCACAACTTCTAACATGTGTTCATGGTTATTTTCAAAGGCAGTTATGAGTCCCCCCAAAAAAGAATCCTTAAAACCCTAATAACCCTATAAAGCTGATTTGCATATTTACAAAATTTCAAATAGCAAATATAGGCAACTCATATATTTGAAAAGAAAACACACATTTGTTCAATGGCTATTGGAGAACTGCCCATACACTGGTACCTAAGCAACTGCCTCCTGCTGACAGAGCCTAAGAGTCAAGGAAGTCCCCACCCACATACTCCCCCAGGACAGGCTGGCCCGCCCCAGCCCCTCAACCAGGAGGGCCTGGCATGAGATGACACCTGCCTAATGGGGGAAGCCCTGTACACAACAGCAAGCATTCCAGATTCTTAAAAGGACCAAACACTTTGGTATTGATACAATGTATTCCCTGTTTTCTCACATATACAAAATATACATTTCCAGTTGCATCTCCCTCTTCCCAGAGGCGGGCGTGGCCAGCTGGCAGGTGGGTGGGTGGGCAGGCGGGCTCAGTTCTGGTGCCTCTTCATGTGCAGCGCCAGGTGGTCGGAGCGCGAGAAGCTGCGGTTGCACACAGCGCACTGAAAGGGCTTGGCGCCCGTGTGCTTGCGGTAATGGCGTGTGAGCTCGTCGGAGCGTGCGAAGCGCCAGTCGCAGCCTTCCCACGTGCACTTGTAGGGCTTCTCACCTGTAGGAGCAACACAAGGGTAAGGCAGCTGCTGCATGGCTGAGCTCCTCAGATCCACCCAGCACACACATGCACTCCAATTAACGGAACAAAACATTTTAGGTGTAATGGCCTTTTTCTGAGGGGAGGTGCACAAGTGAGAGGACAGGCCCCACTCCATCTTGCAGCGATGTTCCTGCCCCAGCCTCTGAGTGCTGGGAGTATAGGCAAGTACCACCATGCCCAGCTTACACTTGAATGTTTTTTAGAGCTTTATGCAGATATTTAATAAATCCTTTAACCACAAAGCCTGGTGCGTTATGTTCACAATGGTGAAGAGGCAGACTATGAAACAACCATGAAAACTATTTGCTGAAATATGCATTTCACTTTTCTCTTGTGTCACCAAGTAGGTGGGCATGGAGATGCATGTCCACAATCCTTACACTCCAGAAAGCTGAGGCAGGAGGAGCCCAGGCTTGAGACCTAGCTGGGTAACTCACACTGAGCGAGACCCTGTCTCAAAAAAGCAATGGGGCAGCCGGGCGTGGTGGCTCACGCCTGTAATCCTAGCACTCGGGAGGCTGAGGCAGGAGGATCGGTGTGAGTTCGAGACCAGCCTGGGCTACAAAAGTGAGCTCTAGGCCAGCCTGAACTGCATAGTGAGACCCTGTCTCAAAAAGACAAAAAAAAAAAAAAAAAAGCAACGGGGAAATAGAACTAGCTCAGTGCAAAGGCCCTGAGTTCAATCCTTTTAAAAATGCCTTCTTCTGAAAGAAAAGAACCTCCGGAAAGCAACAGCCCTTCTGCTTAACTTAGCAATGTTGGATTTAGGGAGCTGTAATTACTGAATCAAGATTGGGAGACAACATTTCATCAGGCGTGGTGGCTCACGCCTGTAATCCCAGCACTCGGGAGGCTGAGGCAGGAGGATTGGTGCGAGTTTGAGACCAGCCTGGGCTACAAAAGTGAGCTCAAGGCCAGCCTGAGCTGCATAGCGAGACCCTGTCTCAAAAAGACAAAAAAAAAAAAAAAAGTTTGGGAATGCCCTGGCCCAATGGGCTAAACTCTCCACAGCACGGTCCCACTCACTACTGGTAGACCCAAGCCCCCAAGGATGCCCACACACCAGCTACTTTATGTCTCCTCTCCTAGCTCTGGGCCAAAGACCTAGCCTTTTAAACTGCACCTATCTCAATTCTGGGTATTTTCTGTTTCTCACAATTGATCCTAACATGAGAAACAGCAAACCAAAACAAAGCTGAATTTTAACGTTAGGAGATAAATCATCTTCCATTCACTTACACTTATATAACTGATACATTGAAACATTTTAGTATCAGAAGTAAATGTGACTATCTTTATATATAAAACAAATGGAAAAAACATTTTTTGAAAATTGTTTGGGCCTTGCTCTTCATGCAAACTGAAGAAACACGTTGGTCAACTACTATCATTTAATGGAAAAAAGGCTATTTCTGGTGTCTGAAGCAGGAAAAAAAAGCTTCCCAGAGAGCCCCATTTTGAAAGAACTCATTCTACTTTTTTCAACTTAATAATTAAATAGCAGAACTGTATTTTCAGAGTTTACTTAAGAAACAAGGGACACTATAGACTCTTTTTGTTCACTATTTTTATTGGCTACGAAGCAATAAACTGCACTAGTATTTTTTAAAGTTTGCCTTACTGATTGGTTGAAATACGGTAGCCATTAACACTCCCAAAACATTTAGGGCCTTTGCTCTCCATTTACGCACATCTATAGATTCCTCAGCCAAGAATGCAGCCAGTGTCTGGAGTGGTGACTCTGGGGCCAAGTCTTTCGATAAAAGCAGGGACAGCGCTCCCTACTCGGGCAGTTTCTCCCGGACTTGTTCAAGTGTCAACACTGAGCAAGTAAAACATCTGAGGAGGAAGCTGGTACCCAAGTTCTGGCCAAACAGCAGACCTAAGTCTTTCTTCCTTGGCCAAAAACACTAGGCACAGTACTTCTGGGAAACCAAACTGACTTCCTTCAAGTTACATTTCAACAAGACAGAGCTTTCAAAAGTTTAATTGGATTTTTTACAGAATTTCTTTCCAATACCACCAATTTAAAATATTTAGTTAAGCTCTTTCAACATCAGCTGTATTTTTTAAGTTCTCGTGCTGTTAATGTGAAACTTTCCAAAGGCAAGAAAAAAAAGTGACAATCTGTATGGCATGGAAAGCCCTCAGCTCTACCTCTGATAAAGTCTGCATTTTCTTCTACTTGAAAAGTATAGAAAGTTTGCTGATAACTCTTGATCTTGGACAAAAGTGTCCAAGCTAAACACGCATACTGATAAGCTAGCAACATTTGATCCAGACATTTTTTTTAAAGAATTATTTTATTTTATTTTTTCTTGTTTCAGAAGTCCTGTTTGTTTATTTTTATGGCCAGCTCAGCCTGCCCCGAGAGCAGGGATGGCACAGCATGTGGTGCCGGGGATCGAACCATGGTCCCAGCAGCTGCCCAAGCTTTCCTAAGAAGGCGCTTTAGACCACTGAGCCATCCCACCGGGCCCCCAGACCTTTTTTTTTTTTTTTTTTTTTTTTTTACCCAACAAAAGGGACAAGTCCTGCCCTCCTCACCATACCCCATGGCTGGACTCTTCTGCCTGGCACAACCTCACTCACACACTGGGGACAAGGACCATGAGCTCTGCCTTAAAGTCCCACTCAAGTCCCCCATTAGCAAACACTCATTGCTGAGACAAACAAAAACAGATGCTGGAGCCGGGTGTGGTGTCTCACGCCTGTAATCCCAGCACCTGGGAGGCTGAGGCAAGAGGATCAGTGTCAGTTCGAGACCAGCCTGGGCTACAAAAGTGAGCTCAAGGCCAGCCTCAACTGCATAGTGAGACCCTGTCTAAAAAAAAAAAAAATCTTGGCCAGGCGTGGTGGCGCACACCTGTAATCCCAGCACTCGGGAGGCTGAGGCAGGAGGATCAGTGTGAGTTCGAGACCAGCCTGGGCTACGAAAGTGAGCTCAAGGCCAGCCTCAACTGCATAGCGAGACCCTGTCTCAAAAAGACAAAAAAAAAAATCCTTTCTTGCTGTGAACAGAAAAAACAAGACTTCTGAGCCTGCCACAAAGGAATGGGAGGCTTCTCTGCTCTGCTGAACACACTGAACAGACTCAGGCCAGGGCCTTTCCCTGCAACACCTACATACTCTGCTAGCTAAAGAAAAATCACACAACCAGGCCTGGTGATGCACACCTATAATCCCAGCACTTGGGAGGCAGAGGCAGGAGATCAGTGTGAGTTTGAGACCAGCCTGGGCTTACAAAAGTAAGCTCAAAGCCTGCCTGAGCTGCATATCGAGACCCTGTCTCAAAAAAGAAAAAAAAAAACTTTTAAAATACATTAAGTTCCTAGCACTCGGGAGGCTGAGGCAGGAGGATCAGTGTGAGTTCGAGACCAGACTGGGCTACAAAAGTGAGCTCAATCAAGGCCAGCCAGAACTGCATAGTGAGACCCTGTCTCAAAAAGACAAATAAAATAAAATAAAATACATTAAGTCACTTGTTAGAACTGGTTACATTAAATCTGCATATCTATTTCCTGATGATCAAAAGATAATCTAATCAATTACAATCATTTGGTGAAAGCCCATGCAAGGTGGGCACATGTATTTTAATCCTAGCCCTCAGAAGGCTGAGGGAGGGGCATTGCCGTGACTTTGAGGCCAGCTGAGCTACCAAGGGAGTTCAAGACCAGCCTGAATTGCAGAACAAAACCTTGTCTTGGGAAAAAAAAAAAAAAATGCATGCATACATACATACATGCACACACACACCAGAATTAGGATTTACTAACATTGACACAACCTATGCTAAACACTGCAAAACAAGACCTGTAGAAGAACGTAAGTACTGTAGTAACAGACTTGTTCACTCACCACTGACACAGTATTTAACATGTTAATTTGCTAATAAATGGGAAAGATAAAGAAAAAAATTGTATCTGAGGTATCTGAGGAAACTCACCAAGTACGATGATTTAGCTCACTATTTCATGTTTTTAGGTATCAACACTAGCAACTTTCCATTTTTACAATTTATTTGCGCATACTGATCAGCTCTCCCACCTTTGGGGCCAGAAAAGTCTGTTTCACAGGAGTGAGGCTAACTGGAGGCACCTGCCTGCAATCCCAGCCCTAGGGGAGTCTGAGGCAGGAGTCCAGCCTGGGCAAATTTACTGAGACCCTGTCTCATAGCCGGGCGTGGTGGCGTACACCTGGAACCCCAGCACTCAGGAGGCTGAGGCAGGAGGATTGGTGTGAGTTGAGACCAGCCTGGGCTACAAAAGTGAGCTCAAGGCCAGCCTCAACTGCATAATGAGACCCTGTCTCAAAGACAAAAAAAAAAAAGAGACCCTGTCTCAGAAAATAAAGGGTGAGAGGGAGGCAATCTCAATTTCCAGCACCAGCACCCCTAAGAAAAGACATCTGCAAATACCTAGTATTTACTAGAAGTACAATGGACCCATTGAGGGAGCTAGCATACCAGTGGGTATGGCGGATTTGCTAGGAAAGTTACTTCCTGCAAGAAATCTCGAAGCTTATCATTATCACTAAAACCAGGATATTAGCCAGGCGTGGTGGCTCACACCTGTAATCCCAGCACTGGGGAGGCTGAGGCAGGAGGATTGGTGTGAGTTGAGACCAGCCTGGGCTACAAAAGTGAGCTCAAGGCCAGCCACAACTGCATAGCGAGACCCTGTCTCAAAAAGACAAAAAAAAAAAAAAAAAGTCTAGACCACACAGAGAGTTCAGGATTACCCTGAACTACCTAGCAAAACCTTGTCTCAAAAGAAACCCAGAAACAAAAGAACAAAAAGCCAAGTCATCTTACACTTCTAGAAACTATCACCAACTAATCACCACCATTGTACTTCTCCATATCCTAAACATCCACATTTGTTTGGAATTAGCCTACGGGTAGCTCGCTCATCTCCATGGAGAGAGCACGTGCTCAGATCAACCTGGTCTTGGATCCAATTCCAAAGACAGAAGAGCTGGGTGTGGTGAAGCCTATAATCCCAAAGCTCAGGAAGTGAGGGACAAGACAGTTGGGTTTAAGGCATATTAAGATGATGACTTTGTACAAAATACAAAGGACACTTATTTTAAACTGGGCAAGACAGCACACACCTATAATCCCAGTCCAGGGAGGCAGAGGCAGAATTTTAAGGCCAACCTGGGCCACCTACTATGTTCAAGGCCAGCCAGAATCCTATTTTAAAAAAGAGCCCAGTCAGGCATGGTGGCACATGCTTGTAATCCCAGCACCTGGGAGGCTGAGGCAGGAGGATTGGTGTGAGTTTGAGACCAGCCTAGGCTACAAAAGTGAGCTCAAGGCCAGCCTGAGCTGCATAGAGACCCTGTCTCAAAAAGACAAATAAATAAGTAAATCCCACCCCACTGTGCCACACTTGCCCTGCTGCCTCTGAAACAGTCGTGTGTTTGGCCAAAGCCAAACTGGTTTTCATCAGGAGGGCTATTTTTCTAAAGTGGAAAGAAGGTGAGTTTTTCCCCACCTGCAGCCATCAAGGATGGGTGATGTGGTTAGACACATCCAGGTAAAACCATGCTTTAGGCTTCTTCAGAAGAAAATATTCAGAGATCATTAGCAATTGATTAAGAGGGGGGAAAAAAAAAACAGAGGAACACTTTAGAGAACTTCACTAAGCCAAGAAGCCCTGAGCTCAGAGGGTGGGGAAGGGTGCGCCACGCCCTGCTAACAGGAGCAAGGCCATCTCAGCAGGAAACCCAGCACCACCACACAGGGCTCCTCAACACAGCCCCAAGATGCGCTTTCTATGTACCAAGAACCCAAGCGAACTTACAAAGCAAAATGTCGAAGATGCTTCTACCTCCTTCGTGCAGCCAGAACACACACAAGTTCGGGGCTAGCCTTTTCCCTAGCACTGGATGAGCACTAGGTAGGTAGCTCTGACCAGGAAGCTGCCTCAACACTTCCTCTGCATGTGCCATAGAGGTGTGAGTGCCGTTACCTACTGGGCACTCCTAAAGCAGTCAATAGGCAGTGCTACTAGACTACCCAGAACACAATACAGGCTGGCTGGACTGGAGCGCTGCTGCTGCCTAGACCCTTCTGCTAAGGTCGGCCGCAACTATTTCACCAGAAAAGATGTAAGTCATCAAGGAAACTCTTACTCTGCACAGCTAAAATACAATTCTCACAGCCAGTGAGATAGTTCAGCAGCCTAAAGTGCCTGCTTAGGCAAGCTTAAAGCTTAGGCAGTGCAGGAGACTGCAGTTCAATCCCCAGCACCACATGCTGTGCCTGCCCTGCCCTTAGGGTGGGCTGAGCTGGCCAAAAAAAAAGTACAGTTCTAGGGTGATTAAATTATTAAACACATTGCACCAGGCGTGGTGGCACACTCACGCACCTGGGAGGCTGAAGCAGCCTGGGCTGGGCTGAGTTCAAGGCCAGTCTGAACTGCATGAGACCCTATCTCCAAATGGCAAAAACAAAATCACATTCCTTTTGACATCACAGCTGTTTCTATCTCAATGTCAGCAACTCTACTTCATCTATTTATGAGCTATTTCTCCCACTAGTTTAAAAACAAAGGAGTAAGAAGAGATTTGGATTCTCCAGAAAAAAAGTTGTTGCTGAATCAAGTTATACTTAACCTTTGATAAGCTTTATCATCTCAAAACTATGTTTGATCAATTTCCTATGTCAATGTTTTCAGATGAAAGAACAAGTCCCAGAAGCAAAGTTTAATCTTCCCAGTGAGTCATTAAAAAGAAATTGTTCCTAGGCTTTCATGCTCACAAATGCCTTTCCTGGGGTTTGAACAAGCAAGTCTCTTTAAAGCTACTTGTTAAGTTTTTTCTTGTAAGCCTGAAACTGTCAATACAGAAAATAAACTTCAAAGTTCAAGTGAAAATGAACATCAAAGTAATTTTTAGGAACATTACCTAATCACACCTTATACAATAAATGCTAAATGTAATAACTTCCCTGTATAGTGTTTGTTTTTTGAGACAGCAATTGACTGTAGCTCAGGCTGGCCAGGGACTCCTAAAGGAGCCCTGGCTAACCTTGAAATAAGAGGTGCATCCTCCTTCCTCAGTTTCCCTCTAGTGCTGGGATTACAGGCATACAGAGCCACATTGAAGGCCTCAAATTTACGGTATACTGAATCTATCCTGAAAAATCCTTTTTGTATTCTCTCTCCCTATAAAAAAGGCAGGCTAAAGGGGCCAGTGAGATAGCTCAGCAGTCTAATGTGCCTGCTTAGGCAACCGCAGCAACTGCAGTTCCATCCCCAGCACCACATGGTGTGCCAGCCCTACTCCCAAGGTAGGCTGAGCCAGCCATTTAAAAAAAAAAAAACAGGTTAAATACAAAACACTTATCTACACTAGCCTGAAACGAATCTTTCCTATAGTTTTTAAAAAGATTCTTCATTCCTTTTTCCAGTTCCACCACCCTCACCAGAGGGCTGTAACTTATGTTCAGAACATTTCAAATGCTATTATTGATGGATGCCTATAATCCCAGCACTAGGAAGGCCAAGGAAGGACTACCATTAATTCAAGGTCAACCTGGGCTACATAACGGTAAGACCTTATGGTTTTTGAAAAATATATTTCTTTCAGTGGTAAATTGCCTTTTTTTTTTTTTTTTTTTTTTTTTTTTTTGTCTTTTTGAGGCAGGGTCTCGCTGTGCAGTTGAGGCTGGCCTTGAGCTCACTTTTGTAGCTCAGGCTGGTCTCGAACTCACACCAATCCTCCTGCCTCAGCCTCCCAAGTGCTGCGATTACAGGCATGAGCCACCATGCCCGGCTGGTAAATTGCTTGTAATAAAAATCCTTGAAGTTGACATTGTGTTTAAACAAAAATCTAAAAACATTGTTCAGGGTTATAAATTTTTTTTGAAGAGTGACTTAAATACAAAATGCATTTGGAAGAGTTAAAAAAAAGTAAGTTTTATTACAAGTGTTAATGTTTAAATTATTTGACCAAACTTACACATCCATATCTATTAATCTAAACACATTTGATGATGAAAATATGTAATGCAACCATTGTTAAATTTTTGTTCTTGTTCTGAAATTCTGTACTATATGTACTTTTTAAAAATAATGTATTTGAATTTCTTTCTTTTTTTTTTTTTAATGGATGGTTTGACCTGCCCTGACGACGCGGCTGGCACAGCATGTGGTGTTGGGGATCGAACTGCAGTCCCTACAGATGCCTAAGCAGGCGCTTTAGACCCCTAAGCCATCTCACTGGCCCAGTTTTGTTTTGTTTTTGCAGTACTGGGGACTGAACTCAGGACCTTGCACTTGCCAAGCAAGCGCTTACTCTGCTGAGCTATTTCCCCGGCCCTGGAATTCTTAAACAGACCATCTTCAAGAGTGGTTTACATTAAAAAAAAAAAAAAAAAGTCTACACTCTATGACATTCCTGTTTGCATTCATGTGGAAGTGTTTCCAAGTGTCAATCTGTGGTACCAGAAAGGGTATTAGGGGGCCCCAGTCTGAGGGTTATTTGAGCCAAGTGTATTATATGTTGCTCAGACTTTTCTTTGTAAACCTGCTAATTTTCCCATATTCCACAAAGCTGGGGCTGAAAAATGATGTGTAACTCTTCACTGTAACATTGAGAAAATGGACGGTGTTGCTTAAGGGTAGAGCACTTTCCTAGCAAGCCTAAGACCATGGGTCCAATTCCGACTAAGGAGGAGAGACAGTATGGCCTGCACACATAAAGCCTCAAAGCTGTTTTGTTGATTCATAAACCAGAATGATTTTTTCAGCGTGCACATGGCACCATTTCAGAGTAGCAATGGGCAGAGCCCTACTATATACTTTCAGGAATTGCTATAGAACATTCACTGAAATGCTGTTTCAGTTTTTTTTTTTTAAGTTTCCAACCAAATTTTATTGGTGCATTTTTACACATAATGATCACATTCATCATAGAGAATGTTTGCCTGTACATGACATGACTTGTTTTTTTCCCATTCCACACCCCTCCCGATTTACTAAAAGTACATGTTTTGATTTGAAAACATATCACGTACTGATGCTGTTGTTGAGAAAACGGCCATAACTACCATAACTATTTCTAAGGAGAGCCATGGTAACTATGTACACACATGTGTTACAAACAACACCCAGCCACACAAAGGGGACTGCAAATAAGCCATGTCTCCTATTCGCACATACAGGAATGAAATTTTATTCCCTAAAAGAGAGGCAAGTTATGTTTTGGAAATTCTGCCTGCCCATACAAAGAAGGCAGGACTTTGGCTTATCAATATATGCTTTGAAAAAATTAAAGTGTGAACTCAGTCTCTAAATACCGTGATACTTTTAAGAAACTGACCTCAAATTTAGAAACAAAAGGCTAGGTGTAGGGGTGCCCACCTGAAATGTCTGAGGAAAGAAAAACATGGTCCAAGGCCAGCCTGGGCTACACACCCAAACCTTGTCTTCCTAAAAAAAAAGTCTCTGCTTTAGAAAGACTGTTTGTTTAGGTTCAATTTGAAACCTAAATACTATAAATAATCTTCTACAGTCTAAAGCTCCAGAATGGGTAATTAAACAAAACTCAGATGTAAGCTGTTAGAATTGCTTAAATCATTTTTTCCAATATACAGTAACTTGACATTTTAAAGCAATTATAATTATTTCCCAAAGAAATGTTAGGGTGCTCAAAATTCTCCCTGAAAACCTGCAATCATTTAAAGAATATCGTTTGTCATCAAACCCAAGATCAACACTGCTGTATAGTTTTTGAAGTTCTAGAAGAAACTGCCCATGTGGGAAGCACGGGGATAGAAACAAAACAAGTTAGTAACTGGAAGGAGTTATTTAGAAAAAGTTTCCTCTATGGGAGACTTCATAAAGGTGGGTGGGGGGCTTCAGACACATTCTCTGAAGGCCACCGGTGGTGGGGAGAGGGAGAAGGCAGTGCGAGTGCAGGCAATTTCAAAAGCCATTGTCTAGAAACCAGAAATGAAGAAAAAACATCCTCAATGCTGTATGATTACTCAAGAACGGGTTTGACCAGATGAGCGAGTCGGGTACAAACCCTCCCCGGCATGTGAAAGACTATCAAACACAACCTTATTAAACCAGATTATACGTCTCACCCATTAGATGTTGGGGGCCAGTATTTATGATCGGGTGAAAGACTTGATGCACGGGATTCAACAGGGCCTATGTCTTCCTCCTTTTGTGTCTTTATTAGTTAATGCAAGCATTGTTCAGGCAGCCCACTATTAAATTTCTCTACCAATAAGTCAAGTTCCAGAACCCTGGGTGCAAGCATTCAGAGCACTAAACCTAGACAAGAATGGAAGGTCTCCTTCAGTACAACTACACCCCTGCAATAAGGAGCTGATTAACAGTGCTGTATGACTGTGCTCTTTTATTAGCAGACTTTAGCCTCTGAAAATGTACTCTCGCCTTCCTTCCTATCTCTTTGGAAAACTTGCATTAAAAAAAAAAAAAAAAAAAAAAAAACCTTCAAAGTTTCTAAGCGCTTTCCACCTCCTGTTAACAAAAACTTATAGCCTGTAGGAGTACTTTAGGATTTCTACATAAGATACTGTCTTAGAGTTCATTTGTCATTTGTATTTTGAAAACTTTAGGTTGAATTTTATTACATGCTTACATTCTTTCATTGGTGCTTAAATGAACACATAATTTCTCCCTTGGATTGCGTATGTAGGATCTTTACTTTTATATCATCAGTTTGTCTAACAAGCTCAGGCCAAAACAACCGATTCATTTCATAGGTAAATGCAAGGGAACTTTTCTTTACATAGCAGTTTCTCAAAAAGTCCTATACCTACCACATTGTGTCAATGCTATTCAGAGTTTAATAGTATAGCGTTTGTTGTTGGGACATCAAGCAGGACTGACTTCCTAACCTGCACACAAAGTCTGTAGCCAAAGTCCTCACAGCTCTATCTCACCACTGACCTTTGTTAAAAGGCTTTTACTTTTTTAATGCAGCAGTTAGAGATAACTACTTCATTTATCAAAACCCAATTTCCATAGTAACATCCAGCCTGAGGAGATTCAAGTCCTAACACTAATCCAGCAACCCGTTCAAAGGAACTGTTGAATACTTTGGTTTCCATAGCAATGATGGAATAATACTTTTGCTAGGTCACTGCTGTTATTACCAAACTTATTCTTTGAACTTTAGGTAAGGCTGTATGTATGGAGGAAAAAAGTAAAATCACTTTGTATAAGGTCTTCCCCTTGGGCTATTCCTTAAAGAGAATTACAAATAGTAACCATCTATGTGTTTGGAAATGTTAAGGCTATGCGGTATCTTTTTTTAAAAATGTGCTACCTAGCTACATCTTAAAACAGGTTTGGAAAGACGTTTAAAATTAAAAAGCTTCTTCTAAAAGAGATTGCTATGGATTTAACAAAAACAACTTCTAAAAATGAAGAGGCTAAATTGAGAAATATGTTTTAAAGAATGAAATATGAACTAGAATAATGATTAAGCCTCTCAAATACATCAAGTACAGGCTGGAATAGAATTAACATTTAAACCATAACCTATTTTCCCCACCTGATTTTAGTGCTCCTCAATTTTAGGCCTTTAGTCTAGCATAGAAAACATACCAAACACAAATACTTTAAACAGGGGAAGTAAAGATAAAACATTATTAAGCATTTATACTGTACTTGCTAAATGTAAAAGTTTTTAGCCTTTGAAATGGGATTTTT
>PVJA010042164.1:0-17453 GCA_004027025.1 Myocastor coypus | reverse complement strand
AAAAAAAAAAAAAAAAAAAAAAAAAAAAAAAAAAAAAAAAAAAAAAAAAAAAAAAAAAAAAAAAAAAAAAAAAAAAAAAAAAAAAAAAAAAAAAAAAAAAAAAAAAAAAAAAAAAAAAAAAAAAAAAAAAAAAAAAAAAAAAAAAAAAAAAAAAAAAAAAAAAAAAAAAAAAAAAAAAAAAAACAGAGCCAGAGTCATGAAGAAACAATCTCAGGATGAATGGAGAAAGAGAGTTGTCCTGCTAGACAGTAAGTTGAGAGCAACCTCAAATACCACATGAGGGCTGCTTCCAGAGGTAAAAAGTGGACTTCAGGGAGTAGTGATAGCTAAAAAATAAGACCTGTGAGTTTCTACTTCATGAATGAACAGACTCTGCCTATTTTACTGGTGTGTATATATAGTACATAAATTCTGGTCTGGAGTAAAAGCTCAATATTTATTGATTAATGGTATATAAATGTGTGCTGCAAACTCAGGGACAAAGAAATTACAGCAACTGAAAGAGCACTGTGTTCATGTGTAATACCTGAATATCTTAAATTAAACTAAGAATATATTTCATTAAAAATGTAATAACAACTTTATGATTGTCTCATGAAAATGAAGGTTTTTAGCATGCACTATTGTCAGCTACCAGCCTCTGATTGGCTTCTGTAAAGATAGTTTGCCCTATTTATTTTAAAAATGTTACCTATTTACCCAGATACTTAAATATCAGTACTTAAGTACTCAGAGATATTTAAGACCAGGCAATATTCTCAAGTCACAGGATCATGAAAACAACATTCAGGACCTTTCACATCTAAATGTAACACTGACCACACACCAATGAATGGTTAGAGGGAATATTTCATCAACTCATCAAATTATCATTACAGATTAAATCTGATATGGCAGTACATTTGACACCAAATAAAGGGGACAGGGGTCAGCGAGATAGCATGACAGCGTAAGCACCTGCCTGGCAAGTGCAAGGTCCTAAATTCATTTCTCGCTATGAAATGTGAGCAAAATAATTTCAAATGGAAACACTTTTTCAGTGTTATTATAACATGAATTCTTAATTCAAATTTCATATAGTTGCTGTCTGAACATATTGATAAATAATACCTGTCAATTCTTTACTGAGTTATTAGTATTATATACTATTAATAACACTTTCCTAGAACTTAGAAAATATTTATCTAAGTCTAAAAATCTAAAAGGCATACCAGAGATTGAAACCTGGTCCCTGCACTTGTCTGAGCAGGTGTTTTAGTCTGTTGACCTATCTGACCAGCCCTGTAAAATAATTTTAAAAAGAAGAAACATAAGCTGTGATTTTTACATTACTCTTAAATACTTACAGCTACATCACTATTAAAACTTAAAGACTTGAAACAAGTAATTTTATTCTATTTATTTATTTATTTATTTATTTATTTTTTTTGAGACAGGGTCTTGCTATGCAGTTCAAGCTGGCTTTTGTAACCCAGGCTAGTCTCAAACTCACACTTATCCTCCTGCCTCAGCCTCCCAAGTGCTGAGATTACAGGTGTGTGTCACCACATCTGGTTAGTAATGCTATTTTAAAATGATGTATATATATTTTAATGATTCCCAAATATTTAAAAAAGTGGAAAAAATAGAACAGATCCCTGATTTTTTTAAAAAAGAGGCATTTATATGCTGGACATTGAATAACTTATAAAATTATAATGGTTTATGCCTTTTTATATAGAAATTGTTAATTTTTTAAACTCAAAAGCTATTATTAATCCTGGTCATTATAATACATTTGTTTAATGCAATGTAAGACAAAATTGTATTATCAGTTTCATCCTCCTGAAATAATCCTTGGTGCATTTTTTTGTAACATTTTCAAGCCAGTAAGGCCCTTTTCTTGTAGCACATATGTGCTGTTCTACATAAGAAATTCAGATGCAATATTTTTTTAAAAAGACCTATATATTTATTTGGCACAGGCTCTGATTATGCAGTTCGGACTTGGAGTGATCCTCCTGTCACAGCTTTCCCAACACTGAGGTTACAGGCATGCAGCACCCACCCTCCCCAGTTTGGGATTCTGCAAGACACGCCCGATGTTCTGGGATGTCAGGGATGGAACCTGTGTTTGCCAGGTAGGCACTTATGCTGCTGAGCTCTCTCCCCAGCCCAAATAAGATTTTTTGAATTTTGTATTTAGTTTTATGTATTTAGTACAGGGCCTCACTCTGCAGGTTGGACTCATAGTGATCCTCCCATTTTCACCTTTCCCAGCACTGATATTACAAGCATGGACCACCACCCTAAGACCTGCTCAGCTGCACCCAGTGGCATGTGGTGCTGGGAAGATATTTTTAATGTATTAGAACTCTTGTGTTTTTTATACCCTGGGAATCTTGACTACATACAAGAATACATTTCTAAACATTACTAAAGCAAAGGCAGGACCCAAGTGATGTTTTATTCCCTTCATGATCAATTCTTGTTTGATATTTCCAATATATGACCACATCCTTCCTTGTTTACTAAATTGAACTATAATACTTAATAACTAAAATCAATGATTATTTGTTTCTGTTTTTATATACACCTATATAGAGACTTGCAATCAACATTAACTTGTACTTTAAGCTATTTTTGCTACTTCAAATTCCTCAAAAATAAAAAGAAGGGTTGCTTCTGTCTCTTTCTAAAATATACATCAGTACTCTTGGTAGGGCTGGTTTGCTTGTCATGAATTTCTTCAGTTGTTCTTTGTCATGGGTGATCTTATCTCACGATTGAATTTGACTGATATTTTTTCAGGGTGCATCAGCGTGAGCTGGTAGTTATTTTCTTTCAAGACCTGAAATACTTCACTTGAAGTTCTTCTTGATTTCATGTTCTGTGTTGAGAAATCTTCCATGATTCTCATCAGCTTTCCAGTCTAGATGATCTGTTTCTTCTAAGAGCTTTTAATATTCTGTTATTTTGCTGAATTTCTGGGATCTTGATCAGTATGTGTCTAGGTGTAGATTTATTTTGATTATGGCTAATTGGAATTCTAAGGGCATCAACTGACTGTATGTTAGATTCTTTGCTCATGGTTGGGAAATTAGGAAATTTTCTCCTACTACTTCTGCAAATAGGCTTTTTATGTCATTTGTGCTAGCTCTTGCCATTTTTCCACCTATCAGTCCTATATTTTCATTTTCTTTTTTTATGCATTTAGGACTGGAGATATAGCGTCTACAGGGTCTCACTCTATAGAACAGGCTCTTAGTGATTCTCCTATTTTCAGCCTCCCAAAGTGCTGGGATTACAGGTGCACACCACCATGGCCAGCCTCAATTGCTGTCTCAGCTCACTCTGGGGAGCAGGGCCAGTATAACATACCAGGGATGGAACCCTGGAAGTTGTGCTCTTCAAAGAAGGCACTTTAGTCCTCTGAGCCTCCCCCTTCCCCTGCCATACTGCTTTTCTTTGCATCGTCTTCTTTCCTGCTGAACTATTTCCTGGTTCCTTTTTTGTTTTAAGAGATATTTCCTTTGGGCATTCATTAGCTACCCCACTGCCTTTGAGGCCTGACAGTTT
Source organism: Myocastor coypus (assembly GCA_004027025.1). NCBI lineage: Eukaryota > Metazoa > Chordata > Mammalia > Rodentia > Myocastoridae > Myocastor > Myocastor coypus. The sequence continues at coordinate 13,895 of PVJA010042164.1, read as the reverse complement.
CATTTTTATTTTAATTTCATTCAATGGAATTCTTCATTTCCTGTTTATTGGTTTGAATCCACTACATGCATTCAAATTCTCTCCTATATTTTTCATTCAATGTCTGCAGCATTTTTCTATTCTCCTCTGGGTTTTTTAAATCTCTTTTTTAAAGTATGCCTAACAATTCTTTGATGATTGTTATCATTGCTTTTTGACCTGAGGGTTTACTTATAATCTGATTTTTTTCCCCATAACATAATGGGCTTTATTTTCTACTTCAGTTGCAAAAAAGAAAAAAAAAATTATGCTGTATTAGACAAACTAATACACATGAAAAATTATTCTAGTGGAATTTTGGAGATATAGCATGGTTTGTTAAATGTTATTTAGAAAGCATACCAGTAAAGGATTCTTTGAAGTCAAAATTGTTTGTTCCTCAAACTACAGTTTAAAAACGGATCACAACCCGTTTTTTTTGAATATTATTAAGCTCAGTTGGACTGAAACACTGTAACAAGAACATTTTGTAATCACCAATCACCCATTTCTATCTTCCCTTTGAGAATATGTGCAAATGTCTGTGTATGTATTTGTGTGTGTGTGTGTGTGTGTGTGTGTGTGTGTGTGCACACGCACACATGCACGTGTGTGTGTAGTATGGGTAGAGAAAGGAAAATAGAGGAACAGGGAAGGTTCATTCAACTGATTGAAGAAAATAAACCTGAATATATTTTAGTAAACCATTCTGACCTAGAGGTATCTATTTATAACAAATAAAAGTAAACATTATTTTATTATTTCACATTTAATGCTGTAATTGCAATAGCAATGTCGCAAGAATTCCCAATTTCATTCTCAACGCTAGATACTAGGCCAGGAGCATCCTCATTTACCCAAGCAACTGCAGAAGGACAGGCTTTAGCAAAACAGGGCCAGACCTCCACGGCCTGGCTGGGACAGACCACACATGCTGCTTTTTTTTTTTTTTTTTTTTTTTTTCTTTTTGAGACAGGGTCTTATTATGTAGTTCAAGATGGCCTTGAGCTCAGTTTTGTAGCCCAGGCTGGTCTCAAACTTGCACCGATCCTCCTGCCTCAGCCTCCTAAATGCTAGGATTACAGTGTATGCCACTACGTCCAGCTACATGCTACTTTTTAAAATGTACTCTTGACTTCAAAAATCATTAATTCAACTACTTCTAGGCCAAATTTAATTAATAGTAGTTAAAACCAATCATTATACACAATGGTTCATCATAAAGCACAAACAAACAAAATTTATCATCTGCTATCTGTTTATAAAATCTGAGTATGTATATGTATATATTTAATCTCAAATTAAGAAAACATAAACTATGAAGATCACGAATGAGAAAAAAATCTTACAGATGCTACATGTAGTCAGTGACTGGAATGGATAGGATAGAAAGAATGCAAACAAATGTTGCAACTTAGGTAAACTAAATGAATTCCTGAAAAGTCTCCAAACAGAAAGATTCATTTATGAAGAAACAGATGGCTGAATTGTCATATTTATTTATTTATTTATTTATTTATTTATTTATTTATTTATTTGTCAGGTTTTGCAGGGTGTTCAAGGTATTACTACTAGCACTTGTAGTGACCCTCCTGTTTACAGCCTTCCAAGAGGAGGGATTATGGGCACATGCCACCGTGCCTAGCCTCAATTGGCTCATTGCTCAGCTTGCCCAAGTGATGGGGCCAGCACTGCAGGTCCAGGGATCGAACCCTTGTCCTCTGTGTCTGCTTGTTGGTGCTTTAGTCTGCTGAACTGCTTGGCTGCCCTAGTCATAAGTGTATAAAGGCATTAAAATCACATTTGTAAATCTGAAAAAAAAATGTGATGATTTTTCACATTTGTTTGAAAGTTTGACCTGAAAAATTCCCTTAAAGTTTCTGCATATGAAATAACCTTATTACACATTCAATTCTAGATAATAATAGAGGAATGAATGCTTCACAACTCCTTTCATGTCATTATCTGAATTTTGAAATATGAAAACTGAGGTCATAAAAGTAGTTAAACCATTATGGAAAATAGTATGGAGACTCTGCAAAAAGCTAGGATTAGAGGCTTTATTCAACCCAGCCATTCCCCTCCTCAGTATTTTTCCAAAATAACTGAAATCATCATACCACAGTGATATATGTGGATCCATGTTTATAGCAGCACAATTTGTCACAGCTAAGTCTTGGAAACAACCCAAATGCTCATAAACTGAGGAATGAATAAAAAAGACATGGCATTTTTACACAACGGAATATCATGCAGCTATAAAATTACCTTTATACTGTGAAAGGGAAATAGATTTTTGAATGGGAGGGAAAAACTGGGATACAGAAAAACACAAATGTAGGAAGGGAAAAAGATATTTAGCAGAATAATTTGGATAATTATATTGTTGATTTCTGTTGATCTTTTTGAAAGGAGAAGCTAATGTTTTTTCTAACTCTGATTTTTTTCTCTTAAATTTCTTAAAACTTTTTTAAAAGAATCTTACATGTTTATATGTGTTAATATGAATAACTAATTTGAAGGTAGCATCATGCAATACAGCAACCATTGCTGAATTCCTATTACTTCATTTAGCTTCAAACAATGTTTCTTTCTTTATATTTCTACCATATACTCTTTTAAAAAAGTACTTGAATACAAATGTCTCTTGTTGCCGGGCGTGGTGGCGCACACCTGTAATCCTAGCACTTGGGAGGCTGAGGCAGGAGGATCAGCGTGAGTTCGAGACCAGCCTGGACTAGAAAAGTGAGCTCAAGGCCAGCCTGAACTGGATAGCCAGACCCGGTCTCAAAAAAAGAACAAAAATGTCTCTTGTGAGTTTACAGCCATCTAACTTTCCGTATAATTCAGATATTTAAAATTCACAGACACATCAAAGGAATAACACCATGTAAGCAATGCAGTTTATTCAATAAATATAAGATTACTTCAGCATTTCAAAATTGATTAATATATTCTGCTATATGTACTGACTAAAGCTAAAACTATGTGGCCATATCGATTGCTCCAGGGAAAGTATCCGACATAATTTGACATCTACTCTTCAAAGCAAAATGACTGAAGCTCAATAAACTATAAAATAGGAGAATTCCTCATCCTTATGAAAGACATCTAAAACAATCTGATAGTTAATAGCATACTTAATGATGAAGCTTAATCTTCCTTCTTAGGATTAACATGGTAGACAGGTATTGAAAATTTCCAAAATACCTATATCTCTTAGTGTACATATCTCAAACATTCTGCTTTTTTTGGGGGGTGGGGTGGGATTGCGGATGAAACTAGAGAATACAAAGGTATAAATAGCTGTCATGATTATGTTGTCAGTTAGGGGGACTTTAAGACTATTGTAAAAGATGTCCTAGGAGAGTCTAACCTGGTAGGGAGTTCTTTGAAAGAAGACTAGCAATTTTTCCTATGATAGATCTATCTATCTATCTATCTATCTATCTATCTATCTATCTATCTATCTATCATCTATCTATTTAAATGTATGCATTTGATACCGAGTCTCACCACATAGCTCAGATTCATAGTGCTCCTCCTGTTTTCAGCCTCCCCAACACTGAGATTACAGGTGTGCATCACCGCACCTAGACTTGGTGACGAGGTCAGTATGCCCATAGGTGGGACCAGTGCGGCATGTGGTGCCAGGGTTTGACCCCGTTTCCTGCTCTTTCTTAAGCAGGTGCTTAGTATGCTGAAATACCTCAGTGGCCCCCTGTGATCTTAAAGAAGGAAATTACTATCTTCCAACAGCAGCTGCTAGGAAGTACATGAGCGCAGACTCTAGCAGTGGAACCAAGTAGCTAACCAACATCTAACAACAAGCAGACATTTTATGCCATAGGATCAAGGAATAGGATTCTCTCAGCAAGCAATTGAATTTGAAAGAACAGTGCTCCTCAGAAGAAACTAAACATCGTTCTAGTAATACTCTAAGTAGAGAACTCAGCTAAATCACATCCAGACTTCTGACCCATGGAAAGTTTGTAATAAAGATCCTGCATTGTTTTAAGTTCCAAAGCTAATATTTATATGGCAAGAACAAACTTACACAACTGATAATGAAGCAAGGATTTCCATTACTTCTTGAGATGTACAAGTATTACCTAAAGCAAGGAATTCTGATTGGAAAAGAGAAATAAGATTAGTTGGTTTATATGCAACGTGGTTATAGGAAACATTTCTAAATAATCTAGCAAAACAAGTTTGTAGAACTAATAAAGCTAAGATTAATGATGATACAGAGAAATAGGAAAAATACAAAAATCTCTTTCCTAATAGGAGCAATACAAAATGGAAAATATAATTAAGATACAATAAAATGTATAGTGCCTCTTCCAAAATAAACTTTAAGAAAATATAAGAACCATATGTTTGAATTTATAGAATGTTCATGACAAGACTGAGGTAAGTGGGAAAAACATAAATTGATTAGAAATTAAAAGAATAACTATAAAAATTATATTTCTCCTTAAATTGTCAAATGCACTTGGTACAATTAAAAAAAATCCCCATAAGCAGAAGGTGATCACAAAAACATAAAACACTTTGTTATCTCTCCACAGAAATAGCAATTAGAATAGCCATTCAAACATGTAATGATGGTTACCAGGAAAGAAGAGGACAGGTAAAGATCTCATTTCCAGATTTAACGTAATAATGATTTTTTTTTTTTAAGTCTTTTTGAGATAGAGTATCTCTATACAGTTCAGGCTGGCTTGAGATAACTTTTGTAGCCCAGGCTGGTCTTGAACTCACACCGATCCTCCTGCCTCAGCCTCCCAACTGCCGGAATGATAGGTGTGCACCACCACGCCCAGCTAGCATAATGATTAAAGGCTCAATACAGAGAAGATAGTGGAGAAATCATTTACCACTGTCAGCCATTTTTACCTGAACTCCAAGAATCAGGAAGAGATATACTTCCTGTTTGGGGGAGGAGAACTAATTACAGGCCTAAGACTTGCAACCTAACACCTGGCTAATCATGCTGAAAGTCAGCGTCCACCAGAACCCATGGCCCATGGTCACTAGGATAATTACTACATGAAACCTCTGACTCTGCTTTAATTTGGCAGCCAGAGCACTGCCTCCATTACTCCTCTTGCAGTGCTCAGTAGCAGCATCAGAGCACAGAGCAGTACACAATGACTGGAAAGTAAGATCAGAAATATGCACAGGATTGCATATAGAAACTAAGGGCCAGACTCATCATGCTGAAAAACAGCACCTAGTAGATCTTAATAACTCTGGTTCCCAGACCAGTAGAACCTCTGAACCCACCCCAGTGCCAGCTAGGTAGAAAAATGTGGTCCCAGTGAAATGGACTTGTACTTCATCCAGCACTCCTTCTAGTGGGCTATATTAGAGCAACAGCATATAAGGCAGATCACAACAGCATAGACTTTGGTCCTACGCCTGTGTTCCTCTGTTCATGGGCTATGAGAATCAGGTGTGACCCATAATGGTAGCATATGGAGCTGTACTCCAAGCGTAGGCAGAACATTGAAGAGAAAATCTGTTTCTACAAAGGGACATGGAAAAGAGACAGGTGTAAGCCATTTCCTAGGAGCCTGGGGCCAGTTCCTGCATAGCTATGCTCAGTGCTGCAAGAGTCCCATGGTATCCGAACACAGGCTGGTGATGGCAGACAATGCATGTGGGCCCACCTCAGTTTTGGGCAGAGGGTTCCAAAAGCAGACTACAATGTGCTAGCACTTGCCAAGTGCATTCTAAATGGTACACAAACTGTGGCTTGTGGAAAACATGGTTGTGAGGTGTTCTTTAGGCAGAAATAGCAGCAGTGATCATAGGCTTTGATAAAATGAATAGCATGCCTGAAATTTCTGGAAGAACCCACACAAAACTACACTATGAAGACTGGAATAAACATATGAACTTTCAAAGCACACATGTTGCTATACGCAGCAAGAATTTTCAGGGCATTATGCCTTCCTCTAATAGTAAAAAATATATGGCAACAGAAACTTCAATAAAGCAATCACGTGTTGTAGAGGTGTTGGGCAGAGGTATTAAAGAGATGGAGGTGCAACATAAAGGACTTTGGGAAGCTCAAGTTTTGGCCCAAGGCCAAAACTTCCAGAAAGGCATGGCTAGAAATTAAAAGATAACCTTCAGAAATATAAATCAAGCATAAGATCACACACCCTGCCTTTGTCCCCTCACTGATTTATCATTAGCTTTCCCCCAACCAAGGTGAGTCATTAAGCAGAGCACTCTGACCCCTGCGTGAGTCCCTGCCCAGGTGCCTGGCAGCTTTTTCTTCTTGCTTCCTAAGGCTGTCCTTAGCTGAGGAGTCTGGCTTGGCAGCAGAGGCTCTGGCCTTCTTGGACTCAGACTGAACACTGACTCGGGGCTCTCCTTTGTTTCACCCTTTGTGCCAAAACAAGGAAACCAACTGTGACATATGTGAGCTCTCAGAAACTTAATGGTTGTTTAAGGGAAATCATCAAACTTAAAGTTTAAAAAAAATTATTTATCAGAGAAATATAACATAGAGTTGAAGTAATTTTTAAACACTGAACAAAAATCCTTAAACAGAAAAATGCTTGACAGAAAAAAATGGAAAGAACTCAACAGCAGGATGGACCAAAGAAAAGAGAAAGACAATGACAACGAAGACGTGCTACTTATATTGAAAATGTAAAATTGAAGATGTAGAAAGAAAAAATGGGAAAGAATGAAGGACAAACAAGAGAACTTTGGTACAGTATTAGTATAGTTAGTGTTTGATGAGTTGGAGCTCAAGAAGTACTTCAGAAGTAGAAAGACTTCAAGAGGATAATTACAGCCAGGAATGGTGGCCTGCACCTATAATCTCAGCACTCAGGAGGATGAGGCTATGCAGGAAGATCATTGTGAATTCAAGGACATCCAGGGCTACAAAGTGAACTGAAGATCAGCCTCAGCTGCAGGAAAGTTCGTGTCTCCAAAAACAAACAAACAAACAAACAAATGATGATTATAGAAAATTTGCTAAATGCCAAATGACGAAGATATAACACAAGTACAGGAGGGTCAATTACTTTCATTTTAGTCTGCCAAAAGCCAAAAGACATTTTGAAACTTCCGTATGTAAAAAAAAAAAAGACAGTGCTTCCAGAATAGGTAAAGAAACACAAGAGTTTTGAATTTGAGAAAGCTCAGAAGAAACTATAGGATATAAGGCAATGGAATGGAATATTCAAAGTACTGAAGAATCAGGAGAGTAAAAGCAACAACACAGAACTCTCCAGCCAGCAGTGATATCTTTCAGAAATAAAGATATAGGAAATTTTAAAGACAAAAGCTGAGATAATTTATTTTTGCTCTATTTAGCACACAAGAAATGCTAAAAGAAAGGCTTCCAAAGGAAAGAAATAGATATTCGTGAATAGGAAGAAAACAGTACAAGGTACAGCTGTTATGGTTTGTGTCTAGTTGTTCCCCCAAAGCCTCATACAGTTATGGGATGGACTCCTAGAGTTTGCAATTGACTCATGATCCACTGGGATTATGGGTGTGAGTGTTGCTGAGATTAATTTAGGTGCAAATGCTGCACGGATCATGAGTGTGAATGTTACACCCAGCCTGGGACAGATAGCAGAATGTAACATAGAGGAGTTAGATTTGCTCTCCGTAGCTGTTGTTGCTTCTGCTACTGCCTTTTTGATCTTGCTTTTTGCTGTTTTTTGCCACCACGAACTGCTGTTACCTGCCACATACCATTCTGCCTCGGAGCCTGCTGAGTGTGGACTGAAACCTTCACTAACCGTAAGCTAAATACACCTTTCCTTCCTTCATTTCAGCTGTTGGATATTTTGTCTCAGCAACAAGTGAAAAGTAACTGAGATAATAGTATGTAATGGTAAGAATAACTAGCCAATTATATCTTGAGAAGGGTTTTTTTTTTGGGGGGGCGTGGTGCTGGCTCAGGCTGCCTTAGTGGTAGAGAAGAGGACTGAACTACTGTCCCTTGTACCTGACAAGGATTATCCACACATGCGCTTTAACCACTGAGCTAATGCAAAATCCCCACCAATTATATCTCTAAATAAAAGATAATAATGTTAAATAATTATCATATTAAGAAGTGGACACTAAATGAAATGTGAAATGCAATATCAAAAGTTTTAAATATTGGGAAAAAGAGGTGCAGTATGGAGACCTTTTTAAGGGGGAGGCCAACTCAGCCTGTCCTGAGAGCAGGCCTGGCACGGCATGTGATGCAGGGGCTGAACCATGGTTCCCTGCTGCTGCCTAAGCTGGCCTAAGTGCTTTAGACCACGAGTTATCTCGCCTTTCTTCAGTATGGAGATTTTAATTAGTTTTCTCTTCTTTTTGCTTTTGTTTCTTTTCCTATCTTTATGACCAATGTTACGTTCCTATGATTTCAAAACAGATTGCTCTGGACAAGATTATTGTTATATTTCTCATAATAATCACACTCGAAAACACACACAAAAATAAAAGCAGTAAATCAAAACACACTATTAGAGAAAATTACAAAGTCACAAAGATGCCTTACAGAAACCAAAAAGGGAGTTACAAAAAAGAATAAGCAAACCTAGAAAACAATTGACAAGTTGACATTAATAAGATATCATCTAATCATGAATACCTTAAGTGAAGATGGATTAATTACTTGAACTAAAAGATATAAAATAGTTAAATAGATAAAATCTTACAAAAACCCCAGTTCACCCAAAAGGTGCAACTAGACTGAAAGCAAAGGGATGGAAAAAGTGGCCCATGTGTAGATAGCCCGAAAGAAAGCAGAGTAGTAATATTTAAATAAATACACTTTCAATAAAAAATAGTATGAAAGGACAAGGGATATCATTCCAAAAAGACAAAGCAGTAAATTCATGAAAAAGAAATGACAATCACAGGAAATGTGTCAAAGTATATGAGTGCACGCAATAGTATTCACGGAGCCAAAGGAATAAATTTAAATAATAAGAGATTTCAATCTTCCACTCTTAGGAAGAGGTGGATCCTCAGGATATGATACAAGCAAAGAAGTCTTGGAGTTAAATTGTACCCTAGACCAAATTCCATTCAATAACAGCACAATGTACATTCTAGGTAGCACACAAAAGATGATAGGATAGACCAGTTAAGACATAACAATAATTTTAAATTTTAATTGTATTTTTCTTTTAACACGGGGCGTAAAACTAGAGATAAATAAGAAGAAAACTACGGTAATAATGCAAATAAATGGAAAATAAACAATTAACTTTTGAACAACTTTTCAAACATTTGAACTTTTGTCAAGGAAAAAATCTAGGAGAAAAACAAAAAACCTTGAAACCAATGAAATCAGAGACACAATATAATCCAAACTGAGATATGGATAAAAATAGTACTAAGAAAAAGTATAGTAAATATGCAGAAAGATTTCAACTAACCTGATTTCACATAAAAATAACAAAATGAATTAAAAGACAAAGTTAAAAATTAGTAAAAACAGAAAGGAAGAAAGGAAGGAAGGAAGGAAGGAAGGAAGGAAGGAAAGAAGGAAGGAAGAAAGAAAGGTTAAAGTTTCAAACAAAAATAATGATGTAATGTATCAGACTTAAAAATACAAAAAATGAACACAAACAAAAGTTGGTTGTAGGAAATGTAAATGAATTACCAAACTCTCAGTTAAGCAAAAAACAAAGCAGAGAATTAAATATGCAAAATTAGAGAGAAAAAATTTTATAACCGCCATTGTAGAGATACAAAGTGTCATTAGAGAACATTATGAACAATTGTCCACCACAAATGTAGAACAAAGACAAACAGAAAAGATCTGGGTATATACACTTGGCTGTATTGAATCATAATTAAACATAAAAGCTGAACAAAGTAATGAGTAATGAGGTCTAATCAGTAATGAAATCTCTCTCATTAAGGAGCTCAGGATTAAAAGGTTTCACTACTAAATTCCACTAAAGATTTAAGAATTAATATTGATTTTTCTCCAATTATTCCAGAATATTTGTGAGGACACAATTTTCCCAAACACACAGTGGCATTAAAGAAATGCCAAGAACATTCAAAAATACAGCAAATAAGGACATTTACAGGCCAATGTCTCAAGAGACTGTGCACATAAACATCCTCAATCAAGTGAACAAAATCCAATCCATAAATGGGATTCATTCCAGGAACAAAAGGTTTCAATAAATGCCTAGGATCATCTTGATCAACACAGGGATGACATTTGGTAGAATTCCGCATCATTTTTATGATAAAAAGGTGAACAAATTGCCTGTAGGAAGACTATGATAAAGGTCTTATAAAAGAAGCTAAATCGTACTGATGGGGAAAGCTGAAGGAAGAATAAAATAAAGGATGCTTACCTCCCTCACTTTTATTCAACATAGGAATCCAAGCCCTAGTCATAGCTGTGTGTCAAAAGAAGGAAAGGACATCCAAATTGATAAGAAAGAGCGCAAGTTCTTTATCTTTTTACATGATATGATCATGTCTGTGGAAAGTCACTGACTATTAAAAACTGTTAGAACCAAAAAATTTAATAAGATTGTAGGACAATATCAACATTAAAAATCAACATTTCTAAATGACAATACAAAATGACATAAAAATAAAAATAAAGAAAGCATACCATTTATTCTAGATATCAAGCATAAATAAAATGCATATGAAGCAATTTTACCAAACAGGTGAAAGATCTCTACAACAAAAGATGTATGGATCAAAGGATTTGAAAAGGACTCAGAAATGGAGAGGGAACCCATAAATTATGGATATAAAGGATCAGTACTTTAAATTGTTCACACTATCAAAGTGATTTATACACTCAATATAATTCATGTTATATAAAATATAGATAAGATCATTTTCAGAATTAGAAAAGAACATGCGTGGAAGCATAAATATATCCTACGTAGGGCTGGTGAGCTAGCTCAGCAGACTAGGTGTCTACTTAGGTAAGATACTGTGGTTTGATCCTCAGTACCACATACCATGCCAGCCCCACATCAAGGCACACTGAGCTGGCCATGGAGTCCTGGCATGGTGACACAAGCCTGTAATACTAGCGCTGGGGAGGCTGAAAGCAAGACGATCATTACGAGTCTGACCTGCATAGTGAGACCCAGTGCAAAAAAAGAGACAAATAAATCCTAGAGTCAACATAGTTGAAGAAATCTTGAAAAAAAAAAAAAAAAAGCTATTGGTATTATATTATCTATCTTCAAATGTGTGATCAACTGTAGTACACAAAACAACATGACTTTAGTGTTAAAAAAATATAGTGAGCCAAACATAGGATTCCATGCCTATATGTCATGAATTATGGGGAGAAACAGCAGGAAAACTATTAAGTTTGAGTCCAGCTCAATCAACTTGGCATGGACTTGTATTAAAAATAAAAACTTAAAACAAAAATGTCAGGATGGAGTTCATTCTCAAGATACTGAATTCGATCTTCAGGACATCCCAAATAAATAAGCAAATAAGCAAAGGAACAGCAACAAACCCTACCCCCACAGGCCACTGTAATGGAATGGAGAACCTAGGATTAAACCTACACATTTATAGTGGCTTGATCTTTGACAAAGATGGTGAGAATATAAATTGGGGGAAGGCTAACCTTTTTGTATTTATTTATTAATTAATTAATTAATTTATTTATTATTTGTTTTTGTGTTTTAGAGAAGGGTCTACAGGGTGTTCAGGGCCTCACTACTAGATGGGACTCAGAGCCTCTCTAAAGCTGGGCTTACAGGCGCCGGCCACCACACCCAGTCTCCATTGCCTTCTCTGCTTTACCCGGGGATGGAACCCTGAGTCCCTGTGCCTGCTTGCAGGTGCTTTAATCTGCTAGCTGTTTGAGAAAGGCTAATCTTTTCAAAAAACGCTTCTAGGAGATGCATATTCACATGCAGAGGAAGCTAGATGCTATCTCTTCCCATATAAGGAATTTAGTTGAAAATTGACTGATTCAAAATTTGTGTGTAAGACAAAACCCTAAAAGTACTAGAAGAACAATTGGGAAAATACTTCAGGACACTGCAATAAGCAAGGATCTTTTGGATCAGGCTGACACCATAGGCAACAGAAGTACAAACAGGCAAATGAGATGATGTCAAAGTTTAAAAAAAAATAAAAATTTTGTCACAGTGAATAAAACAAAGAGTTCACGAAAAAGAATAATATATGTTCAAGACACACATCTGACAAAGGTTCATATTCAAAATATTTGAGGAAATCAATCATTATATCAAAAAAACTAAAAGAAAAAAATAAAAGAGGAGAGGAGAGAGAAAGAGAAGGGGAAAAATGATAGGAGAGGGAAAGGAAAGGGAGGAGAAGGGAGAGATGAGCAGAGAAAGAAAAAATCTGATTAAAATATGGTAAAAAAATAAATATATATTTTCCAAAGGAAGACTTGAAATAGCAAATATGTTGAAAAATGCTCACATCATTAATCAGAGAAATGTGACATGCTTTGTCCTAACTAGAAGACTTTCGTCAAAAATGAAAAAGATATGAGTGGCTGGGATGGATGTGCAGAGAAGGGAACCCTTACAGTCAATTAAGTATGTGAATTTGTACCAAACTTGTGGAAACACAGTGAGGCTTCTCAAAACTTCTATCATAACATGGAACTAGTACATGATCCAAAAATCTCTCCAGTACATATGTATCCAAAAGAAATAAAATAAGTATGTTGAAGGAACATGTTTCATTGTCTGTTTCAAAATTATTTCCAGTGGCCAAGAAATAGAAAAAAATCCATATATTTCTCAGATGATAAATGGATTTCTAAAATGTGGTACAGGCTTACATAATGGAACATTATTCAGGCATTAAAAAAAGGAAAATCTTGTGATTCATGGCAGTGTGGATGGACCTGGAGAACGTTCATCATGTTAAATGAAACAAGTTGGGAACAGAAAGCCAAATATCACATGTGTGTTACAAAAATATGGGATATAGAATAGAAATGAAAGTTAGAATAGGGGTCACCAGTGGCTGTGGAGAGTAGGAAACAGGGAGAACAGTAAGGTTGGTCAAGAGGCACTAAAGTAGAATTCAGTATGAAATAGGTCCAGGTGTTCCATGGCATGTGGGGCGACTCTAAATAATCGGCTTGCACCATTCCTAAAAGAGCTAGAGTCGTTTGAATGATGTCATCACAAAGAAATGATAAGAACTTGAGAAGACAGAGATGCTTGCTATGATTTAAATATTTTGTGTACATGTGTCAAAACACCATGTGGCTCCCAGTAAATATGTACAATTTTATGCTAATTCAAAATAAAATAAAATAAGACAAAACTTGGGAAGAGCCAAGATGTCCTTTTGTAGTTGAATATATGAAATGCATGTTAAGAAAAGGGGAGATCAAACTATGAGAAGAAAACTGTAAAGAAACAGGAAGTGAACACTTAATCAGAATTGTTACTATGTGATTCCAACTACAGGATGTTCTTTAAAAGGTCAAAACTAGAGAAAGGGCAAAAACACAAAGAAGCCACGTTTACGTTGACTGGGACCAAGGAAAAAAGTGATGAAAATGAGAGGCAGGAGCCAGCAGTGTATAGATACTTTTCAGGACAGTGAAAGAACACCACCGTACTAAATGCAGATCTTTATACATTCATCCAAACTGAAGAATTGAGAGCCGCAAGAGAAAGCCTTCTTCTTTGCTGGTAACGATGTGTGCTAGTGTTCATCATCATTTATAGCAGAACGCTAGTCTTGCCAGGGGATGTTCATGGTGCACAGAGCTACGCAGTGTACGGGTCAAAAGTACAGGGTGTGAGTGCATAAATAAAATGTGGGATCTTTATGTTAATTTCATGGTTATACTTTATTTATTTATTATATTTTAGCAAGGATCTATAGGG
>PVJA010042163.1:0-17479 GCA_004027025.1 Myocastor coypus | reverse complement strand
CTATTATATGTCTTGGCGTGTTTTTAGTTGGGTTGATGTTATTTGGGGTTCTGTAGGCTTCAGTTACCTGAATGTCTGATTGTTTTCTCAGATTTGGGAAGTTTTCTGCTATTACTTCTGCCCATATTCTTTTTATATCATTTGTGTTGACTCCTTCTTTCTCATTGATTCCCATTAATCTCACGTTGTTCATTTTTGCTTCGTCTTGCAGATGTTGAATTATTTTTTCCTGCATTCTGGTTGTTTTTAAGAGATCCTTTCTTACTCTTTCACTGTCTGCAACTGTGTGTTCAAGGTTCGAAACTCTATCTTCCTTTTTGTTCATTGGTTTCTGCCAACTTGTGATCGAGGTTTTATTTTCTTGTATATCTCTTTGAAACTGTTTCATGCGATCTATGTCTTTCCCATATTGCTCCGTCAGGGAGTCCATCATTTTTCTATTCTCCTCTAATTTTTTATCGATGTCTTCTTTAATAGTACTGAAGTCTCTCATTTTGGTTATCAATTCTCTCTAATACAGAGATTATTTCTGTTCTGTTCTCCTTTCTACTTTTGTGTAGTTGTTCCCCTACTTGAGATGCTATTGATTTAGGCATGTCTTTGTCAACTTTAGATATTATTTCTGCTCTGTTGTCTTCTATACGTTTCTCCAGCCGTTTGTCCACTTCATGTATTTCTTTTTTTACTTCAGATGTTATCTCTGATCTCAGTTGCTCTATAAGTTTCTGCACTTGTGTGTCTGCCTCAGATGCTACCAATTCAGAGGTTTCATCTGTATAATTCTCTTTTTCTGCCATGATAGTGTCTTCTCTATTTGGGTTGGGTGGGCATGGGTCCTGAGATTGCATCCTACTCCTTGTTGTTATCATTTTGTATGGAAGCGACCTCTGCACTTTGGTGGTGTTATGCTGTGTCTATGGGCGTTTGGTCTGGAGACTCCACGCTGGTTCCTCTACAGAAGTTCCTGACTCTGTGTTGGAGTTCTGGCTGCTAGCTTTTGTGAATCCCGGCGGATGTGGTCTGTAGATGGAGGTGGAGCTTTGGGGTTGAGTAGTCCTGGCAGGCTCGTGGACCAGATCGGTTGCCAAACGAGATATTTGATGGGTTCGGTGCTTGGGCTGGAGAGGTTCAAAAAAGAAAAAAACAGGGGGGAGGGGGGCAGCGGGGGAGGAAAAAGCAGGCCAAGGATCCTGACCCAGCGGGCACACGGGCTCGGCTACCAGCGGTACGGTTTGTGTCTGGGCTGGAACAGGAAGTTAGTCGCAGTAACGCAGAGGCGGGGCAGAGGAGTGCAGGGAGCTTACCGGTGGCGGGCGCATGGGCTCGGCTACCAGCGGTGCGGTTTGGGTCTGGGCTGGAACAGGAAGTTCTCACTGGTGATGTTAACTAGGCCACCTAGATAAAATGATATCGGCTAGTTTTCTCTTTTGTACAATTATGAGCCTTTCCTTTCATCTACTCTCAGAAAGAAGTCACAAATTTCAATGCACCTGTATGCCTTAAGACGACTTAAAAGCCCATCTAATGGAGGGAGACATATCTAAGAATGTATTGAAAGCACAACTAATAGGTATAATGAATTTTATATAATTTCTACACAAACCATAATGCTTCGTTAATCAATATTATAGAGCAAATGCAGGAAGCTACTTCTATATATTACTTTTACAGAAATCTTGATTTAGCTTCCTGCTTTTCACCTGCCATATCATAGCTTCTCCTGTTTGATGCCCTGTGCCATGCTGCCCTAACTTAGAGCCAGCTGAACATGGAACAAAACCTCTGTAAACTGTGAAACAAAGTAATAGAAAGTTTTGGTGATACCAGCTAACAAAGGGAACCCTAGAATGCTGTAAGCCAAACTTGATAGGAGATACTGGTCAGAGCCCAAAGCATCAGCAGCTAACAGAATGCAGCTGGTAAAAGTCAATCTCATTAGGTTTCAAACAAGAGCAAGGCCTGCACTTTTGGACTCCAGGTAATGTGTATTAGGTGGTGGCAGAAAAACTGTTTAAATTTTGCTCCTGTCTTGAAATGTTGTGGGAGACTCAGATAAAGTACTGTGGCTAATTAATCTGGCAGAAGAAATTGTAAGACATTCTCATGTTGAGGCAAAGGTCCAGCAAAATAGCTCAGCAGACAAAGCACCTGATTAGGCAAGAGGGATTGGTGTCCCCACACCACATGATGCACCAGCCCTGCCCCTCCTGAGCTGGTCACCCAGATGTGCTAGGGAGGTTGAAAATAGGAGGATCACTGGTAGTCTGAGCTGCATAGAGAGACCCTATAGTAAATACATTTTTAGAAATAGGATCAAGAGCAAACAGACCAGCAGAACTATTTTAAAAGTTTTGAGTTTGGTCAGAAAGGAGGCTCCAGTAAATTTGGCACTTGCAGAAATGGAACAGAGAGCTTGTCTACTAAAAGATCAGCATTAGAAAGCCAAATACAGTAAAACTTTAGGTTGTAAGTAACTTGATCTTCAATTATTCTGAAAATTTTTAATAAACATTAAGCTAACAAATGAGTGATGTCTTGCAATACAACGACATGACACTAAACACCACATGATTACAAAAAGCCAGTGGCAGTCTCTGTCTCTGTCTCTGTCTCTGTCGCTGTCTCTTCTCTCTGTCTCTTCTCTCTGTCTCTTTCTGTCTCTCTGTCTCTGCCTCTATCTCCTCTCTCTGTCTCCTCTCTGTCTCTGCTCTGTCTGTCTCTCTGTCTATGTCCTCTCTCTGTCTCCTCTCTCTGTCTTTCTCTGTCTGTGTCTGTCTCTCTATCTCTGTCTCTGTCTGTCTCTGTCTCTCTCTCTCTCTCTCTCTCTCTCTCTCTCTCTCTCTCTCTCTCTCTCTCTCTGCCTATTTTGGCAGCTTTCTGAGTAATCCTGAAAGTGCTTATAGAGGAGATCTCTTTGATAGAAGTGGAGGATATAAAGGTAGAGGAATACCTCACTTCAAATAAGATTAGAGAATTATGTAAAACATGACTAACATTGCAAAAATTTGTAGAAAAGCACCACCTGAATAAGGGTGCAACAGTTTGATGGATGAATCTATTTAATGACAACGCAATGTTACTTTTCTGTGAAATCCTCAAAGGCAGACAAAAGCAAGTGCCATTGGATTGAATCCTTGTCAAAGTTACATGAAAAGAAAAAGATACCATTGAGCCAATAGATAGTAACAATTCTGGTAGTGTTAATTAAAATCATCCTATGGAATTAAACTCTTTCTTGTCGTTCTCACACCAGCCACGAAAGTTTTGAAAGGTAAAAGTACGCTCGTTTATGTGTTTAGTTATATTTTGTATTTTCTTTATCATTTTGCTTTATAGTATTTGAATCACTTTATGTGAATATTTTGTTGTTGAACAAATCATCTGAATTTCCATTATTTATTATGAGAACATTCACTTTGATATACAATTGCTTTGCACTAAAGTTTATTTCTGGAATGAATTATGCTCTCACAAGCCAAGTTTTTACCATATTTTGGGAAAGGACAGTAGAAAGATAGCTTGAGGACATCACAAGAACCCTTAGGACTATACCCTCTGCAGCCTCAAAATTGCAAAGGTAAAAAGGCTTCACTCTGAGAAAAGAGCCCCATGACACCATGATCTAGAATGACAGCACCCTAGGGACTGAGAATTTATTTCCCAGGATTCAGTTTACCATGCTCAGTCACATAGGAAGATATAAAATGACACAGCTAATACTCCAGCTGATGGCAGATGTTGGCATCATCTAAATCATGTCGATTTTAGGCACATGAAGAATGAAACAGTTTTAGTGTTGTGAAAGTTTCTTCCCGTATTTCAGAAGATCTGAGAGGACAGGCAGTGAGCCCCTGGGAAGAAAGTTCATAAAGCTTGTTCAAGTGAAACTGAAAGTATAGTAGAGACCCCAGGATGTTGCAAAAGCAACATGGAACATCTGAGAAAAGCCACAAGAATGAACAAACCCCCCTATGAGAAAGGTCATTAGTGCTAGCCCATGACAGAAGCCACAACCACCAGTAGTACTCTAAAGGTATGGATACCCCTTTAGAGTGCATATCTCAGCACATATTTCCCTGGGAGTTGGGCAGCACAGAACTCTGAGACCATTGGCCTGCTGCATGTTGGTCTTATTTGGGTCCCGTCTTTTTTGATTCTCCTATTTCTACTGTTTGCAATGGGAATGTTTATTCTATAATATTTTATGTTGGAAACATTTAGCTTTCTTTTCATTTCTACAAGGTCTTAAAGCTAACAGTTTGCCTTAAATCTCAGAAGAGATTTTGGATTGCCCTTTATGACACTGGTGAAATGGTTAGCAATCTGCCAAATCTTAGAGATAGACTAAATGCATTTTGAAAAAAGGGATACACATGAGTGTCTTGAGGAATGGGGTAAAATCTTGTGGTATATATTTATATGCCCGTCAAAGTCCCATGCACTCAGAGTTGGAGCTGTGGGGAGGTAACTAGATCAAGACTATGTGATACTCATGACTAGACTAGGCACTGTCCGATTTATTGCTTAGTGTAATGTTGGAAGATAAAACCTGGTGAGAAAAGGTGCGCCACTGTGCATATGGCTAGATATGTAGCCCACTTTATCCCTTGACTTCTCTATACTTCGATGCCATGACATGAGCTATTGTTCCTCTGCCATACCACCCTGTCTTAGAGCTAGCCCCTGAGGAAAACAAACCTCTTCAAACTGTGAGCCAGAATAAACTTTTCCACCTTTAACTTGTAAGTGTTGGGAATTGTGTCACAGAACGTGCTCTATCACAGCATAAAATTTATATTTTGTCAAATACTTTCTACTGCATCAATTAACTAGACTTTCATTAATGAACTTGTTCATATAGTGAATTTCGATGGTTTATTTTTCATTACTTTTAAAAAGAAATAACAATGTGACAGTTTCAAAGCACATCAGTAGGACATTCCCAATATTTGATGCAATGCATATTGTTATCTTCTTAGTAGTTATACAGAACACAGAGTGTAGACGTGATAATTTTTCTAATCATTATTGGTATAAAAATTTTCTTCTCATCGAACTCCCAGAAAGTAGTAGTATACATAATCCAATGTTCCAAAATCACAGTGGGTTATTGATAAAACTGGTAAAGTTGTAAGCTGTTGATGTAAGTCTTTTACAGCTCAGCATACTAAACTAGCTTTATGTTTTATGCCACGTGGTTAAACTTTTCTGATGGGTGGCTAAAGGATGGTTAAAGCAAGACCTGTCTAACAAAACAGGTAACTTTTGTATCTCTCAAGGTCATTCAAATCCCCTCAGGATTTACTTTGAAACCATGTACAGAACTGTTGCTAGTGTCAGCCATCTGGAAGAGTCACAGCTATTGCTCGACCAGTTTGCTTTCTGTGAAAGCGCAAGAGAATGTTTTCTCTCTAGGTGACTCTCCTTAGGCATACTATGTATCTTCAGTCTCTTTCCTCAATGGCCTCATAATCTCCTGAACAGAAAATTTGGGAAACCAATGAGTTATATGATGTTATAGCACAAGTTCTCTTATGTCCTGAGTCCTCACTGACCTTAAAGGGTTAAGGCCAAAATATTGGCAATCCATGTAGCCCTTCTGTTTCTCTAATTTTTGGTCTATAAACTTATATTCTTAACCATCCAGGAGAAAGGCCTAGAAATAATATTACACTATAACATAGGCACTTGAGCTTAACATCACTCTTTCTCAATATCAAATATTTTAGCCTTAACTTGGAATTGGTATTATCTATCAATCATTGATATTCTAATAACTTTATAGAATGTACTAAAAGCAGTTACACGTTTTCCTACAGAAATTTAGAAATATAAACATATACAAATGGTAGCCTGTCAATCCTATTTTATTTTTCCTAGTCTCTTACTCTCATTTAATACTTATGTTTTCTTGTAAAACAACCTTTCACTCGGGAGTATAACAGTAACTGAAATTACATTAGAAGCAGCACACGTCTAAGAAAAATGGACAGGCATTCCAAGAACAGTTTTAGTGTTACATATTGCTATCTTCACTGTGATAAACATTCTGGAGGTTCTTAGGACCTTTATCTGATTCATCCTGTGCATGGTTTTGCTTCTGCCATTTTTCCTATGTTTTCTGCTTGCAGTCACTTCGTTGTTTAACCTTTAAGTCCTTGATTTCCATTCAGCTGTGTTATGACTCTCCATTTTTATTTCTTCTTTTGAGTTCTTACACTAGGGAGACAATACAATATTTACATATGTATGTCTGATTTATTTCACTTATGAGCATATCTTCAAGATATACCCATTTACATATTAAGTCTTCTAGTTTCTCATTCTTCAAAGCTGAGTAATATTCCATTGTACAAGAAAACCAAATCATTCTCGACTATTCTTCAGATTATGGGCATTTTGGTTGTTTCCATGATTTTCCTATCACAAGTTGTGCTACTGTAAACATAGGTGCACAGATATCACTATGGTATGATGTTTTTACTTCGTCTGGGAAAATTCACAGTATGGGTATAGCTGGATTGAATGGGATGTCCAATTCTAGTTTTTTAAGAAGTCTCTACAATTATTTCCATAATGGTTATACAAGTTAGAACTTACACTAGTAGTGGAGAAGTGATTTTTTTCCCCATAAGCCACTCCAACATTTGCTATTCATTGGTTTCTTTACCATAGCCATTCTTTCTGGGGTGAGATGGTATCTAAGTCTCATTTTAATTTGATTTCATAAACGGCTAAGGATGTAGAGCACATCTTCACGTATTTATAGGCTTGTTGAATTTTTTCTCTGAAAAGTGTGTTCATCTCAGATGCCCAGTTCTGGATTGGGTCTTGGAAATTTGGCGCCCTAATAGTTTTTAGTTCTTTATAAATTCTAGATAGAAGACCTTTGTCTGAATATCTTTTTTTTTTTTTTTCTTGTTAAAATCTTTTTGAAATTGGTGGGTCGCCTTTTCACCCTGTTCTTATTTTCTTTTGATGTGCACAAACTTTTCAGCTGAAGGAGGTCCCACGTGTTGATTCTTTCAAGAGTTAAGCATGCATTTTGATTTTTGTCTATGAACTCTTTGGCGACCCTGATTTCTTCAAGATTTTCTCCACTTTTTGTCCAGGATATTTAATGTTTCTCTTTTAATATTTAGACCTTTAATTCATTTTGACTTTAGTTTAGTTCACAGTGATAGATCTGGGTCAAGTTTTAGTTTTTGGCATGAGGAGAGCCAGTTTTTCCAGTATCATTTGTTAAAGAGATTATCTTTCTACCAGTAAACATGTTTGGCACTTTTGTCAAAGATAAGGTGGATAAAGATGTTTGTATTTGCTTCTGCGTCTTCTAATCTATTCCATTGATCCCCAGGTCTATTTTTTTGCCAATACTATGCTGATTTTATCACTATAGTTTTGTAGTATAATTTTAGGTCAGGAATTGTAATGCCTCCTGCCTTGTATTTGTTGCCTAGGATTGTCTTTGCAATTCTGGGTCTTTCTTTATTCCAAATAAATTTTAGGAATGATTCCTCCAGGTTTTTTGGGTATGTTGATTGTTCTTTGATAGGAATTGCATTAAATCTGTATAACAATTTAGGGAGTATGCCCATCTTCACAATGTGGTTCTTCCTATCTAGCCACAGGGACTATCTTTCCATTTTCTGAAATCCTCATGATCTCTTTTTTCAGAGTATTATAGGTTTCACTGAAAAGGTATTTTACTTCTTTAGTTAGGGTAATTCCCAAGTATTTCATTTGCTTCAGTGTGATTCCAAAAGTTATTGTTTCTCTAATTTCTCTCTCAGTGTGTTTTTTATCTGTATAAAGGAATGCTATTTACTTCTGTGTGTTGACTTTGTACCCTGCTACACTACTGAATTTGCTCATTAATTCTAGTAGTTTTTTGGTGGAGTTTTGTGGGTCTTCAAGTAGATTATCATGTCTTCTGAAAATAATGATAATTTAACTTGTTATCTATTCTTATTTTTTATTTCTCTCTCTTGTCTAATGGCTTAGCTAATGACTCCAGAACTATATAGAATAGGAGTAATGATGGAGGACACCCTTTCCTTGTGTCAGATTTGAGAGTAACAGAATTCAGTTTCTCCCCTATTTAGAATTATGTTAGCTATTGTATTGTCATAGATGGATTTTATCAGGTTGAGGTAAAGGCCCTCTATTCCAATTTTCTGTAAGACTTTGAACATGAATGAGTGCTGGACTTTGTCTAAGGCCTTTTCTTTATCAATTGTGATTATCATGTGATTTTTTGGCTTTGGCTCTATTGGTGTAGTGTATTACATTTATGAATTTTCATATATTGAACCATCTTTGTATCCCTGGGATGCATCCTTCCTGGTCATGGTGTGTAATCTTCCTGATGATTTGTTGTACTCTATTGGTGAGGATTTTATTGAGGATTTTTGCATCTATGTTCATGACAGAAATTGGCCTGTAGTTTTCTTTTTTAGTTGCATCTCTCTCTGGTTTTCTTATCGGTGTAATACTTGCCCCTAGCAATGGTTTTGGAAGGATAGTGTCCTTTTCAATTTCACTGAAGAGTTTGAGGAATTTTCAATGATGTCTTCTATAAATTTCTTGCAGAATTCAATGATGAATCCATCAGGTACTGGACTTTTCTTTGTCGGTAGGCTTTTTATTACATTTTATATTTTAGTGACTGTTGTTGGATTATTTAAAGTTTTTCTATCATCTTGATTCAACTTTGGCAAATTGTACCTTTGTAGGAATCTGTTCATTTCATCCATGTCTTCAATTCTTTTTTTTTTTTCTGATCAAGGAATTGAACTCTGGATCATGCACTTGCAGGGCAAGCACTTATTCTAATCAGCTATCTTACTGGCAGTGTCTTCAATTCTTGAGAGTAAAGATTCTCAAAGCAGCTATTAATCATAGTCTGAATTTCTGCTGGGTCTATAGTAATTTCACCCTTTTCATTCCTTATTTCTTGAATTTGAGTACTTTCTTTCCTCTTTTTAATGAAGTTAGGTAGGGGCTCATCGATTATATTTAACCTTTCAAATAACCAGATTTTTGATTCATTAATTCTTTGTACTGATTTCTTTGTTGCAACTTAATTAATTTCTGCTCTAATCTTTATAGTTTCCTCTCGTCTTTGGGCTTTGGGTTTTGTTTGCTCTTCCTGTTCTAGTCAGCTTAGGTGCTCCATGAGAGTATTTATTTCTTCCCATTCTGTTGTGTGAATGTGTGAATTCAGCGCTACAATTTTCTCCCTAAGAACTGCTTTCATTGAATCCCATAAATTCCAATTGGTTATGTTTGAATTTTCATTAAGTTCTAGATATTGTTTAATTGCTTGTTTCATTTCATCTGTAACCCACTGGTTTCTGAGAAGAGTGTTGTTTAATTTCCATGTATTTCTCGGGGGGGGGGGTTGTGGGTTCTTTTGTCATTTATTTCCAGTTTCATTGCACTGTGGTCAGACAATATGCATGGGATAATTTCTGCTTGCTTGCACACTCTTAAGCATGACCTATGCACTAGTATGTGGTCTATTTTAGAAAATGCCCCATATACATCTGAAAAAACGTGTATTCAGAAGTGGTTGGTGGAGCACTCTATGTATATACACCAAGTCCAGTTATTTCAGTTCAGCAACTTCTTTACTAATTTTTTGTCTACTTGACCTATCCTTTCATGGTAAAGGGGTGTTAAGGTCTCCTGCTAAGATTGTGGTATTGGATGTGTAATTTTTCATGTCCATTAAGATTTGACTTATATAACTTGCTGCTCCCATATTGGAAGCATAAATATTTATTTGTGTTACCTCTTGATGTTGAATTTTTCCCTTAATGAGTATGTAGTGGCCTTCTTTATTTCATTTGATCAATCTTGTTTTGAAATTTAGACTGTATTCAAACAAGATTACTACCCCTGCTGTGTGTGTGTGTGTGTGTGTGTGTGTGTGTGTGTGTGTGTGTTTTGTAGGTGTTAGGGCAAGTAGTATTATTTTCCACCCTTTTACTTTTAGCCTGTGAGATTTTTTTATGAGTTGCATGTGTTTCCTGTACACTGCATATTTATGGGTTTTACTTCCGTATCCACTCAGCCAGTCTATTTCTTTTAGTTGAAGAGTTGAGTCCATCTACATTGATGGTTATAATTTAAATGTATTGACTTAAGATTAAAATGTCTTTTACTTACTACTGCTTACCCCTTTTTCCCCTGTGTTTAATTGGTTGCGCTATTTGTTGAGTTCTTTCTGTTCTCATTTGTGAAATTTGTGTTGTTTTGGTCACTCTCTAAAATATTTTTTAGTAGTCTGTGTAAGGTTGGCTTTGACATCATGAAATTCTTTAGTTGTTTCTTGTCATAGAAGTATTTTGCTTCTCCCTCATACTTGAAAGAGAGTTTTGCGGGGTATAGCAGTCTGGGCTGGAATTTGTTTTCATGGAGGACTTGAAGGACTCTGCTCTGCTCTCTTCTTGACTTTGTGGTTTGTGAAGAGAAATCTGACATGATTTTGATGAGTTTTCCTTTAAATGTGATCTGTTTCTTTTCTCTAGCAGTTTTTAGCATATTATTCTGTTGGATTTCTGGAATCTTGACTATTATATTTCTGGGTGGGCTTTTAGTTGGGTGGTGTCATTTGGAGTTCGGTATGCTTCAGTTAACTCAATGTCCAATTGTTTTCTCATAGTTGGGAAGTGTTGTGCTATTACTTCTGCCCATGTTCTTTTTATATCATTTGTGTCAACTCCTTCCTTCTCGTTGATTCCTATTAATCTCACATTGTTCATTTCTGCATCATCTTGCAGATGGTGAATTATTTTTTCCTGCATCCTAGTTGTTTTGAAGAGATCCCTTCTTACCTTTTCATTAGCTGTGACGGTGCTTTCAAGATCTGAAACTCCATCTTCACTTCCATTCATACGGTGTTGCCAGCTTGTGATTGAAATTTTATTTTCTTGTATATCTCTTTGAAACTGTTTCATGTGATCTATTTCTTTCCTATATTGCTCATTCAGGGAATCCATCATTTTTTTATTCTCCTCTAATTTTTTCTCAATGTCTTCTTTAGTAGTACTGAAGTCTCTCATTATAGTTATCCTTTCTCTCTCTCGTTCAGACATTCTTTCTGCTCTTTTCTCCTCTGTACCTTTCTGTAGTTGTTCCCCTACTTTAGATGTTATTGATTTACAGAGTTCTTTTTTAACTTAGGTTATTTCTGGTCTGATTTCCTCTATCCTTTTCTCCAGTTGTTTTTCCATTTCAAAGTCTATTAATTCATGCATTTTTTTTACAGAAGCATTTGCATGTATTTTTTCTTTATTTTAGGGGGAGTTTTACAGGGTATTCAATGTCTCACTACTAGATTGGACTGGTAGTGATTCTCCTGTATATAGCCTCCCAAGGGGCAGGGTTACAGGTGAGAGCCACTATGCCCAGTACCTCGGGGGACAGGGCCAGCAAAGCAAGCCCTGGCATCCAACCCCCTGGCCCCTGCGCCTGTTTGCAGGTGCTTTAATATGCTGAGCTATCTGGTCAGCCCTCACAGAAGCATTGCGATCTGAAGTAACCTGTTTGCTTCTTTTGCCTGAAGTTTGGCAGCTTCACCAAAGTTACTCCTATTGGCAAGCTAAGATTTTCCCTCAAATCTGAGATCCATCCTGCTATCAATAGACATGGCAGATGCTAAACAGTGTGTCTCGATCATTGTTGCAGGTGCCAATAAGACTTTGGTGTCCCAACTTCTGGAGCCTCTCTGTCTCTTTACATTTTGTCCAGTCAATCCCTCAAAGGTTAGAGATCCTTCTTCAGTTATTTGTTTCCTTTTTATAGTGTCATAAAATGAGTTTGCAAGTCTTTCTCTCATCATAAACTGCACTGCTTAGTTGAAAGCTTCAAATTCTTCTCCATACGTTTTCCATCTGTGTGGCTCACATCTTCTCCAATTGTGTATCCTGACAGGATCCCTTACCTCATTGTAGCGACTGCCCTCCTCAATTTCTCTTCCCAAAAGATGAGCTCCCACTCTCCATTACAGCCTGCTCTTTTTTAAACATGCCCATGGAGTGCAAAAAGAATGCAGGAATCCACGTAAGTACAGGAGTGCTGAAAATGCGTTCTGTAACTGAGAGGTCTGGGCAGCTATTACGCCACCATTTCCGTCTTGCTGGGCCAACAAACGTGCAAAAATCTCATGCATTTCTTTTTTAACATGAGATATTATCCCTTTCCTAATTTCCTCTATACACTTCTGCAGTTGTCTGTCTACCTTAGATGCTACCAATTCAGAGATTTTTCCTGCATGATTTCCTATTTTTCTTCCATGGTCGTGTCTTCTGCATTTGTTCTGGGTGGGCTCAGGCCCTAAGTTTGCATCTTACTCCTTCTCTTTCTCATTTTGTACAGCAGTGACCACTGTACTTTGGCGAAGCTATGCTGTTAACACCTATCGAAATTTGGGTCTGGATCTACCAATCTTGATCCTCTCCAGATGTGTCTGGCTGGGTCCAGCTGCTGTGCTCAGCTTCTTCCTGCTGCAGCTTTTCGAAGGGAGCCTGCTGTGCTCCTCCTGAAATATCCTCAGTTCCTGGATTAGCTGGTAGTGTGTGATCAGCAGCCTCTCTCCAGGAAATTTTGCTGCAGGGTTCCACAGCAGATGCTGGAGCTGGGTTTGGGGTGAGGAAGAAGTTCTGGTGGCAGGAGGGTGCAGGTGTAGTGTTACTGCCTAGGCTCCCACCAGTCACAGTCTGTGGGCAGCAGTGGAGTTCTGGTGACTGTATGGGCACACACCCAGGCCAGGAGGCCCTACCCTAACTTCAGGCCTGGTAGTTCAGGGCAGTGGTAAGGGTTGGAATTCTGGTGGGGTCTGGGGGTGCACAGGCAGAGATGTCATACCTTGAGTGCCTGCCTGGCCCATCAGCATGGGTGGACAGGGGCACAGATCTGGTGGTTGTCGGGTCAGGGGTGCACAGACACAGAGGTCCTATTTGTGCACAGCACCAGTCAGGCATTGTCAGTGGGCGGGGACTGAGTTCTCAATGGTTTATTTTTAAATGTCAAATCAACTGTATTTTTTGAGATACACCTTGGTTTGTTATAATATTGTAACATTTTTATTTTTTTATAGTTTTTCTTATTTCAGAACCTTTATTTGTTTATTCACTCATTTTTATTGCCGGCTCAGCCTGCCCCGAGGGCAGAGCTGGCAGCTGGCACAGCATGTGGTGCCGGGGATCGAACCGCAGTCCCTGAAGCCGCCCAATCTTTCCCAAGCACGTGCTTTAGACCACTGAGCTATCCCGCCAGGCCCATAATATTGTAATATATTTTTTTAACTTATACTTTTTCACTTTATTTTATTTTTTTGTATCCCCAGACTCATGATTTTTATTGTTTAAAATTATTGTAATATTTTTAATGTTGACTTCTTTGCTAAAAATTTACTATAAATTTTACATGTATATTTTTGAAGCATATTAGTTTAGTTTTTGTTTGTTTATTGTTTGTTAATTTATTTGCAGTTATATTTACCTGAAAGGTCTTTGTTGAATTTAGTTTTAGAGCAATGTTATTATACCATAATAAGTTGGGAAGTAAGTCTTCCTCTTAAATATTCTGAGTTACATGTGATAGACTATTTCCTCATTAAATAATAGTCAGGTTATATTTTACTTCTTGAAAGAGTTTCAGTAGTTTAGAACATTCATTGCATCTCATTGCAATGAACTTTCTCATTACACCTAAATCATTGAGAGACTGGTTGTGGTGATGCGCACCTGTAATCCCAGCTCTTTGGAGGCTATGAACAAGCAGGTCACTCTGAGTCTGATCTAGTAGCGAGACCCTGAATACACTGTAGGCCTTTCCCTAAGATCAAAAATAAAATAATTAAATCATTGAAATCCTAGGTAAAATATTCATTCTTCTAAAATTTGCAACTTCTCTAATGTGGATAGATTGAACCGCTCTTATTTCTGAATTCGAAATTTGTATCTCAAATATTTTTCTTGAACCAATGGGCTAGAAATTTATCAACTTTACCAATAATACCTTTCAATTTCATGTATTCTCTGTACCCTTTCTCTTCTTACTACTTCAATGATTTATATTCTGATATGTATATATATATATATATATATATATATATATATATATATATATATATCCTTTATTATACCTATGTTGAGTTCTTGGATTTTTTCTGATATTTTAAGGTGATAGCTGAAGTAACTGACTTGAAAATTTTCTGCTTTTACAATGTAACATTTCCCTTATAGGTTTTTTTTAGTGTTCCCAACAAATTTGTGGGTTTTTTTAAATTTTTATTCAATTAAATATACTTCACGTTTTATCTTATAATGTCATCTTTGAACAAGAAATTATAAAATGTATGTTAATTTGTTTTCAAATATTTGGAATTATTCCCTAGAGTTCTCTGATATTCATGTCTAATTTAATTCCCATGTAAATGCAAAACATAATTTATATAAATATAAACTTTCAAATTCTATTAAGACTCCTTTCACAGCATGCAAAATGGTTTATTTTGGTAAATTTTCTCTATCTTCATGAAAATAATATTGCTTGGAAATAATATGGTCTTTTGCATCCTTTTTTAGGATTTACATTGTGACTCCAAAGTAGTGCATGGTCAATCTACAGTTAATTATTCCTCATTACTGAGTTAAGGTATTCCCATGTACTTTAATTAATGTTTCCTGAAATATTAGTTTCCTAGTCTGACTAATGGGAACAGAAAATATCCTTGGCTCTGTATGAATACCAGGTACTGTTCCCTTTATTTCTTCAGAAAATCCATTATCAGTTTTGGGTTACTTCTGCAGACATACACACTCATTAGTACTCTTGCTAAATAATTAATTTGTTTTTTTTTTTAAGAACTGGGGTTTGAACTCATGACCTTGCACTTGCCAGACAGGGACTTATGCCACGGAGCTATTTCCCCAGCCCAGCTAAATAATTAATTTTAGCTCTCCACAGTGCTCTAGAATGCACCTACTGTCCATTTTTCACCTCTTTGATATTTTTGTCTTGTTAATTTTATCTGCTACTATGTTACTAGAAATGGATTCAACTCTGAAACTGAGAATAATCTAGGGTCAACCTCAGATTCCCCTTTCTTTATGATGCTACCAGAATTCTCTCAAAGCAGCAAACTGTAGTAATGTTAAGTATTCTTTCATTGGTTTTGCATTTCTCAGGGATAACTATCATTCATTGCTGTCTAGTATCTTAAAAGTATAGCTTCACTCATATTATCTGGACTTCGGGTTGTTTGAGGTTTGGGAATGTATATACTTCCTGTAACATCATCTTTTCTTCAAGTGGAAATTCCACTTTCTTAGATATAAAACTTTGGTTGTATATGTACAGTTCAGTTTTCCATATGGCTCATATCAAGAAGAAAATTTAAACGCATTTATATGATTTAACAATAATATGAAAAAATAAAGTACATAAAAAGAATTTCAAAGTACTTCCTGGGCTTGTGAGATACGTCAAGATCAAGAACCTGCTTAGGCAACCACTGGGTTAGATCCTTGACACCACATGCAGCGCCAGTCCTAACCCCTGGGCATGATGAGCTCGCCACTGAGAACCAGCCTGGTGGCACCCACCTGCAATCACAGTGCTGGGGATGCTGAAAACAGGATCAGTGTAAGTCCGAGCTGCATAGTGAGACCCTGTACCAAATACATTTTTAAAAAGTGCTTCCCAAGACTCAGTTATTTTCTATACTCCATATTAAAGAAAATAAATGACTTGCTTAAATAGACCATTTGCTTATACTAAATGAGAATATCTATGTCTATATCTGTCTATCCATCGACCGATAGATAGACTTTTCTATGTGTTTGCAAGTGAGGATTAATCTTGCTTAGAGACATATAGATATCTGTCTATTTTACTCAGTTCCATGAGAGATAATGATTGCTTATCATGATATAATTTGTATTGTATACTCACACAAAGTTAGCAATAGTGGTCCTTACCAGTTGTTCTAGAAACATGATCATAATTTTAGGGCCTTTCCTATCTCCACAGAAACTCCAAGACTACAGGAAATGTTTTGGTCAAAATCTACATTTATATTAAATATGGTTATGGGATGAATGTTTGCCTCCTATCCCAAATTCATATGTTGAAGCTATGAAGTAGTTAAGATTAGAATTTAAAGAAGTTTATGCCTTAATAAGAGGGAGAAAAATGACAAAAAGCGAGTCAAAAGAAAGACAGGCAGGCAAGCAGACAAACAGACAGACAGACAGACAGTGACATACAGAGAGACCTTTCTCTTTGTAGTAGCATGCATTAAAGAAAGCCCAAGTGAAGACACAGGAGAAGGTAACTGTCTACCACTCAGAAAGTTGGCTCCTGCCAGACAGTGAATATTCTGACACTTTGATCGTTGAACTCCCACCCTTCTCAATTGTGATAAAGTCTACTGTCTAAGCCACCCAGTCTATGCTATCTTGTTACAGCAGATCAAGCATCCTAAGACAAATATGTTTTTAATGTAAGAAATTTCAATTTCAGAACAAGAAAGTCTAATTTCCTAACTCTGTACAATCCTGAGGGGCTAGACATGCAGTCAGAAACTAAGCTTCTAGTTAACAGCATTGAATAACTCATACAAATTTTATACAGTGAAATCTATGAAGCATTTATATTAAGCAAGAATATTTTGAAATTGGGTTACTAATATTTTCTAGAAGTTTTATATAAAACCTCATTATGAGAGCACTCACATTAGTAATATGACATTTTTTCTTATTTTCCTAAAGGAATGATGAAAATGTTCTATGTATAAATAGAAAATGTTGTTATGTCTCTAAGTGCCAGATAGTCTATTACATGCACTTCAGTGTCCAAGTTGAGTTCTCACGTTCACATTCAAGAGTTCAGACCAAGTGAGTCATGCTAAAATTCTCATGCACCAGAAGCAAAAATACCGGTTATACCCTAACAGAGGGAAGGAAGAACTATTCTAGGAGAAAATCTTCAGAGACTGATTACTGGAAATGAAACCTCTTGGATTTGGAAACATCTCTTTCTTTTGCAGCCCTTTATATTTCATGTTTGAAATCTGAAATGTCCAATGCCCATGACAAGGGGAGATCTCAGGCAACTATTGAAATGATTCAGGGGGAAACCGTTTCAAATAGAACATATCAGAGAAATTCAGCCAAGTATTTCAAGTGCAAACAGTAAGCTATATATTTGCTTTTGCTTGAATTAGCTAATTTATTCATTCTTAGCCTTTAATTTGCCAGCAAATATCTGTCAAGAGAATATTCATTTCAACAGTGTATCACTTAAAAGAGTCTGTGCTGGGGGGCTGGGGAGATAACTCAGTAGAATAAGTGCTTGCCTAGCAAATGCAAGGACCTGAGTTCAATTCACGGTGAGAGAGAGAGAGAGAGAGAGAGAGAGAGAGAGAGACAGACAGAGAGAGAGACACACAGAGAGAGACAGAGAG
>PVJA010042161.1:0-17479 GCA_004027025.1 Myocastor coypus | reverse complement strand
AAAAAAAAAAAAAAAAAAAAAAAAATGTTTATTGAAAAAAAAAAAAAAAAAGAAAGAAAGAAAGCAGGGGGTGGGGAGATAGCTTTTTGGCCTAAGTGCCTGCCTGGCAAGTGCAAGTGCAAGGTCCTAAGTTTGAATCCCCAGACCCCCCCCACACACACACAAAAAAAAAAAGTAAGAAAGAGAGAAAGTAATACATCATGGCAGAAATAAAATACTTGGCCAGACATGGTGGCGCATGCCTGTAATCCCAGCACTCGGAAGGCTGAGGCAGGATCGGTGCGAGTTCAAGACCCACCTGGGCTACAAAAGTGAGCTCAAGGCCAGCATAGCGAGACCCTGTCTCAAAAAGACAAAAAAAAAAAAAAAAAGGAAGAAAGAAAATACTTGATGTAGCTTCTAAAAAAAAAATTAAAATATATGTACAAATGCCAGCTCCACACAAGGAATGTAAATGGTATGTGCTACACATATGTACCAATCAAAATTAGAGAGGAAGGAAGCGCTATTATCCTACAGGAACATCTAGAAGCAACTTACGGCTATAGCTGCCAACCCTGCCCTGTAGCTTTCCATCAGCCTCCCTCTAACACACAGACACACATGCACTTGCAGGCAAGCTTTACACAACATAGAAGAATGTCCCTTAGGAATTGCTTTACTTCCACAGTATTGTTCTGCTTTATCTTCTGATCACAGGAGGAATGTCCAGAATTGGCAGGTCTCATAACATTAGCAAGGGTGGGGAAAAGAAATTATCTCTGAACTGGTTTCCCACCTTCTCCTGGAGAACCCAGTGTGCCCTAAGGAAGCAAAAGGCCTTGAAAGGACACAGAGTATTCAGGAAAGATTAGCTGACTTTTTTTGTATCTCTTTTTTTTTTTTTTTCTTATGAGAAGTATCTTCTCTGGGTTCCAGCAGCAGAAGGCTCTGGTCTTTTAGTTGCAGTTCTGAGACTGTATATTTTTAATGCTTTTGAATAGTCAATGGTGGAGGGTGAGAGGTTGGGGGGGCTCTAGTTAACTAGAAGAGAGCCTAAAGTGAGAAGATTCTAGTGATTATCCAGCCTCTAAAAAGATATTCTTTTTGGGGGGGGCAGGACTGGTTTGAACTCACGACCTTGAACTTGAGAGGCAGGCACTTGTGCCATAGAACTATCTCCTTGGCTCTATAAAAGGTATTCTTTAGCCAGGCATGACAGCACACACCTATAGTCCCCAGCACTTGGGAAGCTGAGGCAAGAGAATCATTGGGAGTTTGAGACCAGCCTGGGCTTCAAAGTGAACTCAAGGCCAGCCTGGGCTTCAAAGTGAACTCAAGGCCAGCCTGGGCTTCAAAGTGAACTCAAGGCCAGCCTGGGCTTCAAAGTGAACTCAAGGCCAGCCTGAACTGCATAGCAAGACCCTATCTCAAAAAGATTAAATAAATAAATAAATAAATAAATAAATAAATAAATAAATAAATGGTATTCTTTCCAAATCACCAGGTGTCAGGAATCTGAACTGGTAGCTCTGTGACATGCCTCATCTGTCTGGCAAAGGCTTGCGAAGATGCATGTTAATACCAATACAGATTTATGAAAGTGCAAACAGGTGCTGCTGTAATTAAGGACCAACTAAAATACAATTAATAACCACTTCTCTTTTCTCTCTCCCACTGGCTTCATTTTTTTAAGGCATAAGGGTAGAGAAAAAGATTGAGGAGGCATTGCATTTTACATGTCCCAACCCTAACTTCCCACAGAGAACTTCACAGTATTGTGAATATCCCCAAATGCCTTCCATTACCACATGAGAAACCGGCAACTTTCCTTTTTAAAACTACAGTAAAAATAGTGGCTGACGTTTCTTAAAGCCACGCCACAGCTGGGGAGATAGTTCAATAGAATAAGCACTTCCCTGGCAAGCACAGGGTCTTGAGTTTGATCCCCAGTACTGACAAAAAAAAAAAAAAAAAATAAATAAATAAATAAATAAAGAAAAAAGAAAAAAGACCAGGCCCTGTACTAAGTGCTTTATAAATATTAGCTCATTGAATCACTCCAGCAACCTTAAGAAAAAGGTATCAATATTATGTATTCATATTCTAGTTGAGGAATTTAAGGATTAGAGAGGAAAGTAACTTGCCCTAAACCACACAATTATTAAATGGTAGAGCTGGGTGCCAAGTATGGGTCTGACCATAACCCAGGCTTTTTAACATCACATTCCTCCTAATAAGCCAAAGAAATTTTAACAGCTACAAAAAGCCATTAGTGAGTGGTTCCGTTCTGCCTTTCTCTCCCAGTGCTATGTCCTCACACCATAGGTGGACTTGCTGGGTACCATACCACACAATTTAAAAGCGTGGTTGCTCCCTGCAGATATTGTTTCCTATGGCAGATCACACTATCATAGAGAAATAACATTCAAGACATTAAATGTGTTAATGAGAGCCGGATGTGGTGGCGCACACCTGTAATCCCAGCACTTGGGAGGCTGAGGCAGGAGGATCAGTGCGAGTTCGAGACCAGCCTGCGCTATCAAAGTGAGCTCAAAGCCAGCCTGAACTGCATAGTGAGACCCTGTCTCAAAAAGACAAAAAAAAAAGGTGATTTTAAAAGAATGAAAAATGTTTGCCTTTAACTGTTTCATGAAACTGAGGAAAGAAAGTGCATTGAGCCCCTACTTTCTATATGTAAAGTACTGTGCTCCACGCTGGGAATAGAATGGTAAGCAGAACAAGGTGTTGACCCTCAGTGAGCTTACAGTCCAACAGGGGAGACAAGAATTAAACAATTAGTTAAGCAGTCACTTAATCTCAGCTCTGATAATCAAGGTGAAGGAACCTTGATTATCTACAGGGTTCTTCAGTATAGAATGGAAGTCAGGAAGGCCTTTCGTTGAGGAGCTAACACTGAGTCAAGATCTAAACAAAGTGTAGAAACAAGGGTGGGGAGAAGAAGAAGGTAGAGGGAACGGTTGGTCCAGCGACAAGGAGGAAGGAGTGTGGTTCAGCAGAGGAACTGAGAGGCTAGACTGTTGTACTCGGAACTGGGGAGAAATGATCTTATGCTGTCCCTGCTCAGGATTAAGAATTTAGATTTTGGATTAAAGCACGTGTAAGCAGGTGTGTGTGGGGGGTGGTCCCCAGACAGGCCTCACCCCCAAGGCACACTGAGATGGCAATTGAGACTGGGTGTGGTAACATGCACCTGTAATCCCAGCTCTGGGGAGGCTGCAAACAGATGGATTACTGAGTCTGATCTAGTAGTGAGACCCTGAACTCTCTATGGACCCTTCCCTGAAAGAAAGAAAGAAAGAAAGAAAGAAAGAAAGAGAAAGAAAGAAATTTTTAGGGCCAGGGAGATAGCTTTGCGGCACAAGTGCCTGCCTGACAAGTGCAAGTTTGTGAGTTCAAACCCTAGCCCCACAAAAAGAAAAGAAAAAGAAGAAAGTTTGAAACATAATATTATTATAAATTTTGATTATTTATTTGTCTTTTTGAGACAACATCTCACTATGCAGTTCAGGCTGGCCTTGAGATCACTTTTGTATCCCAGGCTGGTCTCAAATTCACATTGATCCTCCTGTCTCAGCTTCCCAAGTGCTGGGATTGCAGGTGTGTGCTACTACACCTGGCTCATAATTTATTATTATTATTATTATTATTATTATTATTATTATTTTGCACTTGCCAGGCAGGCACTTGTGCCACAAAGCTATCTCCCTGGCTCCATAATTGTTTAATTTTAAGACTGAGGAAAAGAATTTTAGACTCATGTGATCAGAGATATATTTTTAAAAAATTTATAGAGGTAGGAAGAGAATGAACTAGAGATGATTTGGATGGCCCAGTTCAGAGATTATTGCAATTATTTAGGAAAGTTATAATGATAGATGGAGAAATATACTACATAGTGAGACCCTGGCTCAAGAACACAAAAGCCAAACAAAATGAAACAATATAAAGATACAGGACATATATTTAACCTGAAAAGAAATTCATGAATTAAAAATTAAATGATATTTTAATAATTCCTTGTAATGGGAAACAGAAAATAAGCAAGTGTAGCTATCCTATTTTCAGACAAAGTGGACTTTAAGCCAAAACTGATCGGAAGAGGGTAAGAAGGTCCCTACAGGGCTGGTGAGATAACTCAGCGGTCTAAAGCACCTGCATAGGCAAGCTTAGGCAACTGCAGGGACTGTAGTTTGATCCCCAGCACCACATACTATGCCAGCCCCACCCCCAGGGCAGGCTGAGCCAGCTATAATATAAATAAATAAAGTTTAAAGAAACAAAAGTCCCTACAAGCTATGGATATAGCTCAGCAGCACAGTGCCTGCCTGGCAAGAGCAACATTCTGAGTTTGATTCCTAGTACCAAAAAAAGAAAAAGGTCCCTACATATTGGTTAAGGGAACAATGGAAGAGGGAGCGAAAACAACTATGAACACAACCCAGCACAACCAACTTCATAAGATAATCACTTCATAAGACAAATATCAACACAATTATAGTGGGGGACCTCAATGCCACACTGGAAAAATAGGTCAGCTAAACAAACAAACAATGAAATAAAGAACTAAAGTTGAACTAAACCTTTAAACAAATGAATTAATAGTAGGTACCTACAGTGTCCCACCAAACATAATACATTCTTTTCAGCAGCACGCCAAGCTTTTTTTTTTTGTCTTTTTGAGACAGGGTCTCATTATGCAGTTCAGGCTGACCTTGAGCTCACTTTTGTAGCCCAAGCTGGTGTCGAACTCGCACTGTCCTCCTGCCTCAGCCTCCCAAGTGCTGGGATTACAGGAATAGGCCACCACATCTGGCCTCAGAACTTTCTTCAAAATAAATCATGTTAGTCTATAAAGCATGATTTATTAAATGCAAAAGAATCAAAATTATTCTGCACATATTATCAGATTATACCATGACAGCGATCATAGTACAAGAAAACTAGAAACCATAGAAATTAAGCAAATATATGGAAATTAAACAACAGTTTTGAATAATCAATAGGTCACAGAAGAGACCAAGGAAAAAATTAAGACAGTTTCCAGAGTTAAGCTATAATGCCTATACAACATACCAGAATTTCTGGGCTACAATGAAAGCAGTCCTCTGAAGGGAGTTTAGCCAGACATGGTGCATCATGATGCACCTGTCATCCTTATTCTCAAGAGGATGGGGCAGAAGGATAACTGAGTTTAAGGCCATTCTGGGCTACATAAGTAAGTTCAAGCTCAACCTGCGCTACATACAGAGACTCTGTCTCAAAAAGCAAAAACAAAACAAAGCAAAGCATGTGTTCTTCACAGAACTAGAAAAAACAGCCCTAAATTTATATAGAATCAGAGGAGACTTAGAATAGCAAAAACAATCCTGGGTAACAAGCATAAAGTAGGAGGCATTATAATTCCAGATCTAAAGTTACATTGTAGGGTTACAGTGATTAAAAACAGCATAGTACTGTTACAAAAACAGATACCTGAATTAATGGAACAGAATAGAGGATGTAAAAACAACCCCAGGCACATCCCGCTATCTGATTTGTGACAAAAAGGCCAAAAACATCGCTGGAAGAAGGACAGATCTTTAAAATATAATGCTAGAAAAATCTGACTATCCACATGCAGAGGATTGAATCTAGATGCGTATTTCTCACTGTGTACTAAACTAAAATCAAAGTAGACTATAAATCTAATGTTAAAACATAAACAGCTGGGCATAGTGGCGCACTCTTTAATCCCAGCACTCAAGAAGCTGAGGCAGGAGAATTGCCCTGAGTTCAAACTCAGCCTGTACTCCTTAGTGAGACCATATCTCAAAAAGAAAACAAAAAATCCCACAACAAAACAAAATAGCATAAATACTCTGTTGGAAGATAAATAGGCAAAACTGCAAAACTCTTGAACACATAGCCATAGGCAAGGACTTTCTGAATAGAACCTTTTTTGCACATGAAAAAACATCAAGAGGGGCTGCGGAGATAGCTCTGTGGCACAAGTGCTTGCCTGGCAAGTACAAGGTCGTCAGTTTGAACCCCAGTCCCACAAAAAGAACAAAGAAAAAACAAAACATCAAGAATCAACAAATGGGATCACGTCAAATTAAAAACTTCTGTACAACAAAAAAGACAACCAAAAAAGTAAAGAGACAACCTACAGAATGGGAAAAATTATCCCAGTTATTCCTCAACAGAGGACTAATATCAAAAGACTGTATGCTTTCCCAAATTTAAAGACCTAATTGAAAAAATGGGCAACTGAAATGAATAGCCTCTTTTCAGAAAAATAGTTTACTTCTCAGGAGAAAGGTACATGGCCAGTAGACACATGAAACAAAAACGTTTAACATATCTGGTCATTAGTGCTCTGAAAATTAAAACAGCACCAAGATTCCATCTTATACCAGAGAGAATGGCCGTTATCAAGAGATCAAACATAACAAATCCTTGGCAAGGCTACAGAGGGCACAGAGAGGAAACTTGAATATTGTGGGGAATGTAAACCAATACAGCCAATAAGGAAGTCAGTGTGCAGATTCCTCAAATAACTGAAATTAGAAATTCTTTTTTTTTTTTTTTTTTTTTGAGGCAGGGCCTCGCTATGCAGTTCAGGCTGGCCTTGAGCTCACTTCTGTACTGTAGCCCAGGCTGGTCTCGAACTCACACCGATCCTCCTGCCTCAGCCTACCGAGTGCTGGGATTACAGGCGTGCGCCACCACGCCTGGCTTGAAATTAGAAATTCTATTTGACCCTGCTATTCCCTTTCTAAATATCTCCCCAAAAGAGTTAAGGACATCATATTACAGTGACATGAGCACACCCATGTTTATGGCAGCACGATTCACAGCACATTTCCATGAACTAATAATGACTGGATAAAGAAAATGTGGTATTATATTCAATGTAGCACTATTCTGCTATAAAGAAAATAAACTTGGGCTATTTGTATGAAAATAGATGCACAAAAAAGAAAAGCGGATGGATATACCTTGTTAAATGAAATAAATCAGAAACACGTGCTTAAATACTGTGTGGTTTCTAGAGAGGAGAAACCCAAAACATAAAGGACAAAATGAAAGATAAAATATAAGAAATAAGGAGCTAGATCTTTCTCAAGGGGGAAGAGCATGAAGAGATAGAAAAAGGGGCAGGACAGTGGATGGAGAAAGAATTGGGGCGTGTTCTTTGTATGGACCAACTCCCTCCAAGGAATGTAATCATTGTGTACTGCAAACGCATTCAGTTGGGACACACACACGCACACGAATACACACCCCCATGCCTAACCTGACCTTTCTTCCATTTCAGTTCCACAGCTCTAGTCCAAATGATCACCTAATCTTCCTACAGCCAGTCTTGCATCTTCACATTTGCTCTCCATGCAGTAAATAATAAAACACTAAATCTGATTATCTCCGCAAAATTGGTTAAAACTCGTGCATAGCTTTCCATTGCTCCCAAATAAACACTCCCTTTACTCCCCAAGCTACTTCAGACAAGGCAGATTTCTTTTTAGTCCTAAATAGCTAAGAACAGGCAAGCTTGATCTTGCTGTAATGATTTTCCCCTAGCTATTTCCTTGCCTGGAAATCTATTCCCTTGAGTTTGGCTAGCTCCTTTTTGTTCTTCAGATCTCTGCTTAACTGTTATCTGCTAAATCTAAATATATACCATCACTTTATTTCAAGGTTTTGTGAACCACTAACACCTCCTTATAGTTTTCTGATCACTTATTTTAGTTGTCTTCCCATTCTAGAATGGAAGCTCGGTGGCAGCAGAGACCCTCTCTCATTCAGCACTAATTCCTTTGGATATCAGCAGTGCCTGGTACAGAGCTGAAACTTAATAAGGAATTGCTGAAGGAATAAAATTACTTCCATTTATATTTAATACCATCTCTCCCTCAGTCAAAATGGCATAGCCAGGACTCACCGCTGGAGCGATTTAGAAATGAGCATACATTATGAAAGTCTAATATTGTTTCAGCGGAAGCCCTGCTTTGCAAATCAGCAGTGAGGAGCATTGGAGTTGCCACTGATGTATTGAAAAAAAAAATCCAGTTCAGAATTTTTCTTTCTTTCTTTTTTTCTTTGTCACTTTCTTTTTTTATTTTTGAGACAGTCTTGCTATGCAGTTCAGGCTGGCCTTTCTAGATAAACTATGAAATGAACTTGGAAAAAATTTCAGGAATAACTGTCAACTTTTAGCCTGGCATGGTGGTGCACGCCTGTAATCCCAGCACTCAGGAGGCTGAGGCAGGAGGATCGGTGCGAGTTCGAGACCAGCCTGGGCTACGAAAGTGAGCTCAAGGCCAGCCTGAACTGCATACTGAGACCCTGTCTCAAAAAGACAAAAAAAAAAAAAAAAAAAAAAAAAAAAAAAAAACCTATCAACTTTTTTGCATACAAAAAATATTGCATCATAAAAGTGTAAAATGTGTGGGCTATGACTTAAGTGTAATAGCTAATTTCTCTTCATTCCTCCTCTCTTCAGAAATATCATAGAGAAAGAACAGTGACAAGTACTTAAAAGAGTGGCTTACACTTGAAGAAAATTTCCTATGTTCTAGACACTCCGACACTTAATGGATGAAGTAATAGTATCTTGATAAACACCTTATGAGGAACAACTATAATTCCCTGGTATGGAGGTAAGGGGAAGTTAAGTAAGTTGCACAAGTCACATAATTAGTCTCAGTGCAGGGCAAGCTAACTCTGGTACCTGAACTCTTAATCATCCTACCATACATGTTGTCTGAGGGAATGGTGCAATAGGTCATATTTTTTGTCCTCACATTAGTCCTTTTGGACTTCAAAGTGAATAAGACTATATAGGTGCATGGAGGTAAGTGGAAAATCTAATAATCTAGAGTTTGGGTCTTAACTCTCCCCCATAGGCCCAGAGGTCATAGGTTCAGCCCCCAGCTTCATGCCTGGGTGATGGAAACCTTAAGAAGTAAAGTCCAAGTGAGTTTGGTAGCACCTGCCTGTATCGTAGCAATGTGAAAGATAAGGCAGAAAGATCACACAAGTTTCAAACCCTGGGTTCAATTGCCAAGTATAGGGAGGAGGAGGAGGAGGAGGAGGAGGAGGAGGAGGAGGAAGAGGAGGAGGAAGAAGAAGCAGAAGCAGAAGCAGAAGGAGAAAGAAGAAGAAGAAGAAGAAGAAGAAGAAGAAGAAGAAGAAGAAGAAAAGAAAAAGAAGAAGTAGAAAAAGAAGAAGAAGTAGAGGAAGAAGAAGAGAGGGAGGAGGAGGAAGAAGAAGAAGAGGAGGATGAGGTGGGCAAGTAGGGAGGGGGAGGAAGTGGAGGAGCCCGAAGGACCCCGCCACTTTTTTTGTTGTTCCATTCTAGGTCATCAGGAGAGCTTCTTTGCTCCACCACACATTCCTACCATGATCTGCTGCCTTCAGGCCTAAAAGCAACAAGGCCAACTGCGTATAGACTAGGACCTATGAGTCAAAATAAATCTTTTCTCCAAAACTATGAGCCAGGAAAGACATGGTAGTGAACCCCTACAATCCCAGCACTAGGGAGGCTGAGGCAGAGGGATCTATGCAAGTTCAAGGCCATCCTGGGCTACACAATAAATTCAAAACCAGCCAGGTGTGGTGGTGCACACCTGTGATCCCAGCACTTGGGAGGCTGAAGTAGGAGGATCAGTGTGAGTTCAAGACTAGCCTGGGCCACAAAAGTGAGCTCAAGGCCAGCCTGAACTGCATAGCGAGACCCTGTCTCAAAAAGAGTAAATAAATAAATGCATAAATGCATAAATAAATAAATAAATTCAAAATTAGTGTGGACTACACATTGAGTTTGAGAGCAGCCTCGATTACATAGTGAGATCCTGTTTGTTTGTTTGTTTTTTTAAATAAGAAACAAAACCAAGGGCTGGCCAAATAATTCAGTGGATTAAAGTACCTGCAAGCAGGTGGAGGGACTAGGGGTTCAATCCCCAGGTCTGCGGTGCTGGCCCCCCCCCCCCAGGGTGCCCTGAGACTGCAATTGAGACTGGGTGTGGTGGTGCACCTATAATCCCAAGTCTTGGGAGGCTGTAAAGAGACAGATCACTATGAGTCTGATCTAGTAGTCAGACCATGAACACCCTGTAGACCTGTCCCTAAAAAAAAAAAAAAAAAATTAAAATAGTAAATAATAATCAAAACCATGAGCCACAATAAATATTTTCTCTTTAAAAGTTCATTCACTATTTATTATAGTGACAGGAAGCTGACTAAAAGACCAAAGCTTTTCTTACTTTTGTTCATTGGGTCCCTCTGTCAGGTGGTCTATAAATTTCCCTCTCAGGGTAGTATTTTCATAAATAAAGCTGAAGTACAGAGAAATCAATTACATTGCAATATAGTTCTCAAGTTTTTTTCACCACTAAGGATTGAGATCAGTCCCTTGTGCATGTGAGACACCTGCTTTACCACTGAACTACATTGCCAGCCTTTTAAATAATTTAATTAATTAATTTAAGATAGGGTTTTAAGTTGTCCTGTCTGGCATTGCCCTTGAAACCCTCCTGCCTCAACCTCAGCTGGCATTATGGGCACATATCACCATGCTTAGGTTAGTTTTCAAAATATTAAATTAGCATGTGATGTGAATGCTTCTTTTTTCTTCCATGGTACCAAGGATCAAACCTAGGACTTTGTGCTTGCCAGGCAGGCTTTTATGCTGCTGAGCTATCTCCCTGGCCTAGATGCTTCTTTGCGTGTACAAGTGTTACCAGGGTTTGAACCGAGGGCCATTGCATTAAGCTACCTTCCCTGCTCTTTTTGTTTTTTATTTTGAGACAGATTTTTGTAAGTTGCCAAATTGCCTAGGCTGGGCTTGAATTTAAGTTTCTCTTGCCTTAGTCTCCCAGAGTGCTAGGAGTATAGATCAACATCGCTACTCCTGTTTTTTTTTTTTTTTTTTTTTTTTTGTCTTTTTGAGACAGGGTCTCACTGCGCAGTTCAGGCTGGCCTTGAGCTCACTTTTGTAGTCCAGGGTGGTCTCGAACTCTCACTGATCCGATCCTCCTGCCTCAGCCTCCCAGTGCTGGGATTACAGACGTGCGCCACCACGCCTGGCTTATTTTTTTATTAATATATTCAGAAATAAAACATTAGGCTTAATAACGACCATAAAACCATAGTAGCAGGAGCATAAGGAACATTTCAAGATATTCTCACAGCATAATGTGGCCCAGAAATATCTAGGTTATGTATTGGTGACAAAGTCACAGATATTGCTAGTATCAGATGACCCATTGCCTATGTTTGTAATGGAATAAATTGCTAACCTTTTTGCTAAAGATTATAAAAATATATTTTTTCTTCCCATCTAAGGTCACAGGCCTCCTAAATGCCATTTAAGGATTTCTTAGGGAAAGGGAATATAGGGAGGAGAGATCTACACAGCTCAGGTTATGATTCTCTGAGCTACCTGGCAAGCCCCAGAATTAAATAGATTTATGCATGTAAAGTACTTCAGCTCATGCCTGCCACCAAACAAACAAACAAACAAACAACAATAACCAAAAAAGCGAATTCATGTGTTATCTTTGGTACTATAGCAAACTTTCCTAGTAGTATTAAGATGCAAGTTCCACATGGCTCAAATTTTTCTGACTCAGCAGGTTTCTAGTTGTAATTATGTCACATGTCACTGTCTGCACTGTGCTGATCCATGTCCTCATCACTGTAGGCCTTTGGGGTGTTTCTGGGTACTTTGTGCTGTCTCATGCTTTCTGTGAACTATTTTTCTTTCACATTCTATAGCCCATCAAGCATGAAGCTACCAGGAAGTGGAGGGTGGGGAACTCAAGCCCAGGAGTGTGCTGATCCTTCCCAAGATGCTGCCTCTCGTTGCCCCAAATCTACAGACCCTCAAGATGCCAAACTCCACTCTGAGCTACTTGTTCCTAGGGCTTTCCAAATTTGCATTAACTTTTACAATTTTTTCCCTATTTTATTTTTCTTTATTTATTTTTAAGCTTTATTTATATTATGGCCAGCTCAGCCTGCCCCGGGGGATGGGGCTGGTGCACAGCATGTGGTGCGAACTGCAGTACCTGCAGTTGCCTAAGCTTGCCTAAGCAGGTACTTTAGACCACTGAGCTATCTCGCCGGCCCCATTTTTACCATTTGTGCAATGACCTACTGTATTTAGAAAAATGTTAAAAGCATATTTAAGGAAATATTCTGAAGCAACCACAGCTATAGCAAAGTGGTAAAGCACTTGCCTCGTGTGGTTAATCCCCAGTACTGCAAATAATAATACTCTAGGGGTTGGGGATATGGATCAGTGACACAAGTGCCTGCCTGCCTGGCAAGGACAAGGGCCTAAGTTTGATTCTTGGTAGAAAAAAAAAAAAAATTCTTTTATTTCATTTACTTTTTCATTGTCCTTTGTCAGTAGCCAGGTGTACAGAAAAGGGGTGATCATTCAGCAAGGTTGAGTTTTTCTTTCTAAGAGTTTCTGGTATCTCTTCCTTACAGTCTTTGCACTGGGTAACTGCTTTGAACTTGGAATCTTCTTGCCTCAGCCTCCTTGAGTAGCTGGAATTGCGTATGCATAGGGGCACACCTAGCTAAAAGTATATTTTGACTACATTGGTGTTTAACCATAAGCTAGCGGCTATAACAGTAAATCTGATCTCAGTGGCTTAACACATGGAAGTTTCTTTTTCTCTCAGTGATCCAATAAAAGGTTGTGTTGAAAGACCAGGTAGATTAAAAGGTTTGCTGTTGTCAACACACCCAAGGTCATTGAAGATTCTTGCCCCAGGCCTAATGGTGAAATGCA
This sequence comes from Myocastor coypus, assembly GCA_004027025.1. Classification (NCBI taxonomy): domain Eukaryota; kingdom Metazoa; phylum Chordata; class Mammalia; order Rodentia; family Myocastoridae; genus Myocastor; species Myocastor coypus. The sequence goes on along the minus strand of PVJA010042161.1, from coordinate 4,689 downwards.
TCCAATTCCACTGGCTAAAACACACTTTTCTACATGTAGGTTAGGAAATGTAGTTAAATTGTAAGCTCACAGGAAAAAAAAATATGGTCTGGCAACTAGTTAACCAGTGTCTATCATACTAGCAGATCTGATAACTTTATCGCTCAGGCAGAAAACTTCCTTGTTTTTCAAAATGTGCTCTTTGATAAACTGAAACCAATTTTAGGTAAGCTTAGTTCCTGATTTGTGTTTAGAGAAGAAAGATCATTGTTTGTCCTTATGTTGTGGATATGTTATTATTACAGTTCAGCATATACTATATCTTTCTATATTTTGTCAAAAGCATGACTTGAAATCAATTTTTCTTACACTTAGATACTATTTTTCGTAACTGCCTCCAACATTTATTTATTGCCAAAAATATTAACACAGCACATAAACTGTGCACCTATCTGGAAAGTAAATTCCTTTCCTTTTCTTTGGAGTGAGTGGATGAGATAGAGAGGGTGTCCATATGTAACCCAGGCTGACCTTGAACTCATTGTGTAGAACAGACTACTGACCTCAAAGTTTTGAAGATCCTCCTGTCTCGGACTCCAGAGTTTTGGGATTACAGATGTGCACCACTTTATCTGACTCTGGAAAGTAAATTTCTTAACTAATTTATCAATTAAGGCATTCTTTAACTTGTTTTTTTTTTTTTTTTAAGTGACCTTTTTTTTTTTTTTTTTTTTTTTTTTTTTGTGGGACTGGGGATTGAACTCAGGACCTTGTACTTGCCCGGCAAGCACTTATTCTACTGAGCTACCTCCCCAGCCTCAAAAGAGTGATCTTGACTACAACTGTGGGAAGAACTTTGGACCCTTAGTCATCATCTGTCCACTTTTTTTAAAATTCAAAATATTTAGTTATTTATTTTAAATTTAACAATGGTTGTATCACATATTTTCATCATCAGATCAGCTCAGATTAATATGTCCACTTTTTAAAAAGGATCCATATCTATTTTCTGACACAGATCTGGCCTGCACATATGAGCTTTTTAGGCCACCTCCAAAGGGGACACAATGATGGCCTTTCCTCTGGGTTGTCCTGCTGTTGGACTCACTGCTCTGAAAGGTTATCAGTGTTATATTGAGCTCCACTGATTATTAAAACAACTATTAATCAGGCAGCAAAGTTCATTGCTATTCTCGTTTCATAGATACTAATTTCAAATGTAAAAATGTTCAAATGGGAAGAGGAACTAAGGAGGAAGAAGGGAAAAAGGAAGGAAGGGAAAAAATGATGAGAAAAGAAGGAAAAAAGGCAACAAAAGCCTTGTAAATAAGGAGGGAAAAAATGAGGGGAAGAAGGATTGAAGAGAGGGTTGCGGAATGTGGGATAAAAGAAGAATCAAGATATATCATGTTAAGTTACAAATTCTCTAGGATGAATGCAATCATTATGTATATGTAAACTGTATCAATAGAGCCAGGCATGGTGGTGCAGGCCTATAATCCTAGCACTCTGGAGGTTGAGACAGGATCACTGGGAGTTGAAACCAGTTTGGGCTCTGTAGTGATTTCAAGGCCAGATTAAATTACCTAATGAAATACGATCTCAAGAAATATAAATAAATAAATAAATAAATATTAATAATCTTAATTTTTAAAAAAATAATAAAACTTTTTCAATTTATCTACATTTGGCTTTATTCTTAATTATCTGTTAAGAGTGCAAAAAAATTTAACTTCAAACTTAAGAATATTATTTCTTGCACCTAAGAAACAGGTGCAAGAAATAATATTCACTGAGAATTACTTGAAAGATAAGTAACCCTTTAATTTTCCTAGATATTCTAAAAATTATTCCTAACTTACTAGAATAAGCTGCATAGTTAGTTTATTTCTATGTCACATTTCTTTTGTGATTTTCCTGTTAGCTTTATGTACTAAAACTAGTACTAGGAGGTGAAATCTTGTCTTGATTGTAGGGGTATTGTTGAGGGCTTTGACCATTACGTTATGGAGTGACTCATAGGTAAAATTTCTCTTGTGCAACCAGGAAGATATCTTTCTCTTAAGAATGATTTTTATTCTATCATGTGGACATCAAAGTTCACTATTTAGATTTCCCATCCCCCCAACTCAGGATCAAACACATAGTGTAACCGAGAGTGGGGGGCTATGCTTATAATCCTGGCACTCAGGAGGCTAAGGCAGGAGGATTACTCTGAGTTGGATCTGGACTACAATATTAAGTGTAAGACCTGCCTTCACTATATAGTAAGATTCTGTCTCAAACAAAGCAAAACAAAACACCCCATAGCCAATGTGTAGCTATTGCTTAGAACTGTATATTATCTACTATTATATATCACCACAGCAGCTGCTTTATTTTCCTTGATAATCTTTACTTCTCACTTTTACCCCGATTATTTAACTCAATGACTTTATTTGATGACATTTCTACAAATTATTTTGAATTCTTTAAAAACATATAAACTATTTAAGCATGTATTTTGCATACCTATGCTCATCGACTATTCTTCGAGTGTTTGGAATAACAAAAGATGTTGAGCTAGTTGCTTCTTTAAGTATTATCATTGAATATTTTTCACAAAAATAAGTTTTGCACCACAATTCATGTTTGTTTCTTTATTGCTTCCAACATTTGCCCCCAACCCCTCTGCTAATCTCTCTCTTGCTATTTTTGGGCTGGCTAAGGCTGCCTTAAGGGCAGGTCTCATGCTCCATGTGGGGTGGAGATTGAACCAAGGTCCCTGGCACCTGACTTTGCCAAATCATGTGCTTTAACCAACTGAGCTACCTGGCAAGCCCCTCTCTTGGCTTTTCTTAAGCTACTCCCCACTTTTTTTGTGTATGTGTGTCTTTTTGAGATAGGGTCTCACTATGCAGTTCAGGCTGGCTTTGAGCTCACTTTTGTGGCCCAGGTTGGTCTCAAACTTACATCAATTCTCCTGCCTCAGCCTCCCAAGTGCTGGGATTACAGTTGTGGGCCACCATGCCCGACCTCTCCCCACTCTTTTAACTTTAAATTTCCCTCATCAGTACTTGCTGCTCTTTTTCCCTGGAATGCTCTTTCCTGATAGGTGGTTCCCTCACAACAGCCACTTCTTGATGGCTTTTCAGAGGGGATCTCCAGCCCCCATGCTAGTGGGAAGGGTCTCGCTATGTTACCCAGGATGGTCTTGTACTCCCGCGCTCAGGTGGCCTTTCCAACTCAGCCTTCTAAATGCTGGAACTATAAGTATGTGCCACTACATCCAACTGTCTTTGTTTTTTTTTTTTTCTTTTTGAGACAGGGTCTCGCTATGCAGTTGAGGCTGGTCCTGAGCTCACTTTTGTAGTCAGGCTGGTCTCAAACTCGCACCAATCCTCCTGCCTCAGCCTCTCGAGTGCTGGGATTACAGGCGTGCACCACCACGCCCGGCCCAACTGTCTTTGAAGGTGACAACTATCTCCTGTCCCACTAACTTTATTTTTTCTCTCATATCACATTCTTCATTTTTGAAAGTTTTAATTTTCAGGCCTCCAGTACCTACACAGAAGAAAGTAAAAGAAAAGCTTTTCCTCCCCTAGTTGAATCATGCTAAAATCAAGAAGTGAAGGTAGAAAGGGAGCTCATAGTTATTGAGAACCTCTTAGATTAGGCATGACAAGAACGAGTGAATAGAAGTCATAAAGAAATACATTTCAGGTTCTCTTTTGTTTATTTTTATTCTTTTGAGTCAGTGTCTTGCAGTGTAGCACAGACTGGCTCTGACCTATGGCCTCTTGAGTGCTGGGATTACAAATCTATGGGGCTGGGGGGACATAGTTCAGTGGCACAAGTGTCTGCCTGGCAAGAGAAAGTTCCTGAGTTCAATTCCCATTACAAAAAACAAAAAGTATGCTACCATGCCCAGATTTCAATTCGTTTTTTTCTCAACAATAAAGAAAATCAAGAGCTGAATGTGTTTCCTTACTTATTCAACAAAATATACTGAACACATCCCTAACAGCCAGAGATGGGATATAAATAAGATTTGGTCCTTATTCTCATGATATTGACAGTCTAGTAAAGGCTGGGAAGAATCCGTCTCAGGGAAAAAAAAAAAAAAAATCTATCAGGCCTGGAAAGAGATTACAGCCTTGAGCAGAAGTCAGATTCAGTGGTAGAAAAGGAAGTGAGGCAACACTGGTTTTTTGAGGACCTATCATATGTCAGACAGTGCGCTAAGCACCAAACACACCCTTCCTGTTTCTGTTAAGTCTCAAGGATCATTGTTGGGGGAAGCACACTGTATTATTCTTGGGTTCTCCTAAGCATGAGAATTGCTGTACACATAGGAGACATTTAGCCCCAGTTGATACTGATATAATTCAAGTGATTCACTAGCAGTAAGAAGCTACTAGTGGGGGTGGGGAGATAGCTAGGCAGTTTAAGTGCCTGTGTGGCAAGTGGCAAGGACCTATGTTTAATCCTCAGTACCACACACACACACACACACACACACACACACACACACACATGGCAAGGACCACCGAGACTCTGCATGGTGGCACACATCTTTAATCCCAGAGCTGGGGAAGCTGAGACAAGAGGATCACTAAGAGTCTGAGCTGTGTATTGAGACCTTGTACCAAAGAAAGAAAGAAAGGAAGGAAGGAAGGAAGGAAGGAAGAAAGAAAGAAAGAAAGAAAGAAAGAAAGAAAGAAAGAAAGA
>PVJA010042160.1:0-17420 GCA_004027025.1 Myocastor coypus | reverse complement strand
TTTTTTTTTTTTTTTTTTTTTGTCTTTTTGAGACAGGGTCTCGCTATGCAGTTGAGGCTAGCCTTGAGCTCACTTTTGTAGCCCAGGCTGGTCTCGAACTCGCACCAATCCTCCTGCCTCAGCCTCCCGAGTGCTGGGATTACAGGCGTGAGCCACCATGTCCAGCTTGTTCCTTCCCTCTTACTCCCTCCAAGAAAGGGGCAAGAACGATCACCAATGGCAAACGGCAGCTGCAGCAAAGCAACACCGAGAGCCGGCTTCATGCTCAGGAAGGAACACTATGCCTCCTCCTTATGGTTTCCGGTACTCTACATGATCAGAGAAACCTCTCTAGCAACATATAGAAATGATCCCTGAAAGTATAGCCTTATATAATAGCTAAATCTTGGAAGCAGTTTATATGCCCTCCAACAGGCGAATGTATAAAGACAATGTGCTACTTATATGCAATAAAGATAAATCTGAGTTATTTGCAGGAAAATGGATGCACCTTGAGACCATAGTTAAATGAATGAAATCAGACACACAGCTTAAACACCACACGGTCTCTCTTATAGGAGGAACCAAGTTACAGAGAAAGGTGTAAGTGAGGAGCAAAATAAAAGACTGATAATAGGAAATAGCCAGGTGGATTCATCTCAAATAACAGGAGGATCGAGAGGCGAAGGGAGAGGACAGAGGGAGAAAATAGGGATCTCAAAGGTGTGCGCGTGTACACGCGCCTGCTCCTCATGAGGAAGGGAAGCCAGACGTTCTGAAAACGTCACTAATAATAATAATTAAAAAAAAAAAAGGAAAGAAAGAAAGAACAAATGGATATCCCCTAGCCTGCTGAGCCAGCCCTGCCCCTGGGTGCGCTGAGATGGCTGCAATTGAGACTGGGCATGGCAACGCGCACCTGTAATCCCAGTGCTTGGGAGGCTGAAAACAGGAGAATCACTAGGAGTCTGATCTGTAGACCATGTACTAAATACACTTTTTAAAAAACAGAGGATAAATAAAGTTTGAGTGTCTGATTGGGTTTATGTTTTAGAAAAATAATAAAATTTTAAAAAAGAAATACCAAAATGCTAATCATATGGTAAGTCAAAAATTGGGTACCAAATTGAAAAACATTTAACATTAAATTCCTTAAAAATCTTATAGGATAAACATGTGTATTTAAACATGGCAGGAAAAGAGCTCCAACTATGACTAATTCTCAAAACTTATTAAGAAAATGAAATGGCCAAGCAGGAGCTAGGGAGGAGTTGGTATCTTTAGTCAGCAGGATGTCCTCAAAGATATCTACGGACAAAGGTTTTATCAAACAGCTGTCATCATGGGTCCTGGAAACTGTAATTTTATAAACCCCAATCACTTGGGCAGGAAAAGGGAGCAGGTTAAATTTGTTAACTGATCTCTAAAGTCAGTCTGTGTCAAAGCCAAGATTAGAATTCAGAGGTTGTTGGCAAGGAGTCAGATGATCCCGACAGCTTTCTCTCCCTGCAAGGGTCTGGCAGTCATTCCAGGGAAAGCTATGCAGAATGCCTTGTCAATCTAGGCGCCCTAAATGGACAGCTTTTAAAAAAGATTTCCAGGTGGCATCCTGAAAAAAGTGGTATTCCAAAGAGGTTTTCAACTGGGGAGCTTTTTACATATCCTTTACTCCTTATTTTCCTTTGTTCAATGTTTTGTTCTAACTCAGGCCTTTTTGTAGCCCATCTCTAAGGAATGAATCTTCCTTCTCATTATAGAAATACATATTTGAAATACTCAAAATACCCTTGAGCTAAAATAAATACTTAACCAAAAAAAAAATTAAAAGCCTCTTTGAGGCTGGCTCAGAAAAAAAATCTTTGGATAGGAGGCAGTAGGCCTCTGGGGCTCCTTCAGAAGGATTCTTCACCCTTGCCTGGGGCGAGCTCTTCTTTAGAGAGGCCGGTCTCAGTTCCTGGTTTGTGGAAAGATTCATGGTTTGTGGGAGATTGGGCAGTTCTCTGAGGTTGAATTTTCAAAGCAAGACTCAAAATAATAAAGTGTCTTCTCTCTCAGCCCCTCTAGAAAATAATGAGCTCTCTGTATTTTAAGGTTTTTAAGAGCTAAGTACCCTCGAAGACATGGCAAGGCTAGAGTGGATTCTGGTTCAGTGCAGGTATATTTTGCAAATACCTCCTTGTATAAGCTGTGGAGCCGCCTGTGGGCTTGCATCAGGTTTGCTAGGCAAATCAGATTTAGCCTCAGAAGGAATACAAAGAACAGCTGCATGGGGCAAGACAAAACAATGAGCTTGGCAGAGCCATTATGAGTGAACACACACCTGACAGGTAGTGTTGGCATGAGTTACGTTAAAGCTGAATGAAAAATCATCTTCTACAGAGGCACGCAAGATGGACATACCCTGCATTAGAGCTGCCCAGGCAAAGCTGTCGGGGATTAGCAATTCTGTAATCCACATGAAGGTGTGGAAGGCTGGAACAGTTTTCCACAAGTGCAAAGTGCTTCCCCTGTGCATTCCTCTTTCCTTTGGTGCCACCCTTCCTTCTCTCCTTTATTCCGCACAGTGTTCCCTCAGGACCCAGGAAGGGCCTTGAGGACACAACGGTTTAGATTCTGGATGAGTCATGGACTGTATGTGTGATTCTGAGCTTGTTATTCAGAGTCCCTGTTTCTACTTGTAAAACTGGGTTAGGAACAGTACCCATCTCACACGGACGGCTGCTGTGAGAGTGAACAGGAAGATGATGAGCTAGCCCAGCAGAAAGGACTGGATCAAGCTTCAGTTTCCAAGTTCTTTACCCCATGATTTAATGGAGCTTGAGGAGGGATGCCACATGTACCACTGATGCACAGCCAGCGAGCTAATCCATTACACATAATTAACAATCACTGTCATGTGTATTTATCATCATGCCAGTTAAAATTAGCTTACTGAGGACAGTAAACTGTTTTGTAAATTGCTGTTAAGGTTAGAGCAGTAAAGAAATACTTATTAAGATCAAATAATGGTGTACAGTGTGCAGCTAACATACAGCATAGGGGCTGGGTAGAGAGCTCTGTGGCACAAGTGCCTGCCTGGCAAGTGCGAGGTCTTAAGTTTGAACCCCGGTCCTGCAGCAACAACAACAACAGAATTTCTTGTGAAATACAGCATAGCCAGGCACAGTGGTGCATGCCCATAATTCCGACACTTGGAGGCTGAGGCAGGAGGATCCTCATGAGTTTGAGACCAGAGTGAACTACAAGGTGAGCTCAACTTCATAGAAAGACTCTGTCTCAAAAAACAAAAAACAAACAAACAAACAAAAAAACCATAACCTTCTGAGCTTTTAGAATAGAGACAACCTAATCACTTGAAATCACTGTTTCCCCACAGGCTGACTAAGGGAAATGTTGTGTTTACTCTCTTATTCAGTGTCATTTTTCTCTGTGTCGGCCTTTCACGTTCCCCTTCCCTAGCACAGCAGCACAGACGCCATTGAGTATGCACTCTGTGCTCTTAGGGAAGTCGCCTTCCTGGTCCCCTTCGTGTGCACACGTTCCTTGCTGTGCTCCTCACCTCTCCATGCACTTGATGAGGCAGAAAAGCAGGGACTGCCAGCCTCAGTTCACTGATAACGAGGAAGGTGCTACTAAGCACTGACATTTATTAAACATTTACTATGTGTGAGGTCTTGTTCTGGATGCACTGTCTCTATTAATGCAGATTTATTTTTCCTCTTAGCACTTCTACCTGCCACATTATATGGTTATTTGTTTACTATCTGTCTTCACTAGAACAGAAAAGCCTGGAAAGAAATACATGGTGTCAGCCAGGGATACAGCTGAGCAGTATAAGGGCCTGCCTGGTGAGCACAAGATCCTGAGCTTAGTGCCCACTACCAAACAAACCAACAAAAAAACAAAAAAACTACAGTCTATCTAACAGTGCCTGGCACAGGAGACATTGAAAAATCTGTATTATATGAGTGAATTGGTCTTCACGAATGTTGTTATAGTCCTGGCTTTCCACATGAAACCCAGAGGTAAAGGGTTACTATACGGAGCCTGAAAGTAAGGGCTGAGATTTGCTAAGTGTTCAACCTTCAAAGATTGCTAATTTTCTGTGGTATCTCATCTGGGCTACAGAGTGTCCCACTAGTTGTCGAATGCCATATCTGTACCTTACACACTCCATTTGTGGCTCGCATGGAGCACAAAGGCTGGGCGGGAGAGGGTGCACTCTCTATGACAGCCTTGTGGCTTAAACACAAAATGTCTCCTAAATACTCCTGTATGTAAGCCTGGATCCTCAGTGTCAAAATACTTAGACGGGGCCTTAGAGAGGTCTTTGGATCATGAAGGCTTTAACTTCTGCAATGGATTAATCCAGTGGCTTTGATAATGTGTGGCATCATGGGGAGGTGACAGAAACATAGGTACCGCCCAGTTGAAGGCGTTGCATCATGGGACAAGACCCGAGGACCCTGCATTGTCCCTAGCCCTTTCCCCTCTGGCTCATTATCTGCTTGCTGGGTGTCATGGGGTGAATGGCTGTGCTCCTATGCTCTTCTGCTAGGATGACTTGCTTCAGTTGACCACGAACTGAAGCCTCTGAAATGAGGGGACAAAACCAATGACAGGACCAGCCTGATAGCTCAGCGGAATAAAGCACCTACTTAGGCAGAGCACAGCGGCTGGGGTTTGGTCCCTGGCATGCTGTTCCAGCCCCACCTGTGGGCACACTGAGACAGTGATTGAGACTGGGCATGGTGGCACATATCTGTAATCCCAGGGCTTGGAAGGCTGAAAATATGAGAATCACTATGAGTCTGATCTACATAGCGAGACTCTGTAGAACCTGTTGACTCTGTCCTAAATATGGTGGGAAAAAAATCAACGATAATCTCAGGTATTTTGTCACAATAATGGAACTCCAACTGACATGGATGGCCTTTGAAGTGGGATACTCAAAGTCAGTGAGTCTTCTGATTTCAGACCAGAAGGTGGGTTGGAACTTTACATCACTGGCTCACTGGTTTCCAGAGGTTTTTGACTCAGACCAGATTTAAACTATTGGTTCACCTGACTTCCAGGTTTCTAAAAAAATCAAAGAATTTCAGACATTTTTGCCTCCATAACAATGACAGCCAATGCCTTATAATAAATTACTTTGCACGCACACATGTGCACACACAAATACACACACCACTGTTGCTATGGTGAATCCAGACAGAGGTGGTTAAATGATTTTTCAGGGTCAGCAACAGCTGGAATTCAGATTCAAACACAAGTTCACTAACTGCCAGTCTAGTCATGTTTATTACAGCGAAACACTTTCCCTGGTTTCCTAGCCCTACTCTCAAACTTGCTAATTCTACCCTTTAGCTCCCTTCCCAACACTCACCTCAAAAGGAAATGAACGAGCCTATCAGACTCAGACAGGGAGTCTGCGGATCTTGGTTCACTCTTTCACTTTCGAGCCCAATGAGCCCATCTGTTAGATACTTAAATTGATATTTCTAAGAAGGACAGGTTGCCATCATGCTACATGCTCGAACTTTCACTTACGTTTTTCTTAAAGCAACATTAATGCCACTGATTCTAAAAAATATTAAGTGAGCAGGTGATAAGACGCTGAACTCCTCTGTGTTGTGGGGGTGGCACTAACGCCTAGAGATCTTGCTTGGAAAACAACTCCCCCGAACTGGAGTGAGGGAGACAAGATGACAGTAAAGGACACGGGCTCTGGAGTCAGAACTCGCCCTGAGACCTCCCTTTCCCATGAACTGCGCGGCCTTGGGTAAGTCCCTCTGCACCCTTAGGCTCCTTGGAGGTGGATGAGGACAAGGAGCATGGTAAGTACCACGCACTCGATGTGCGCACAGTAAACAGCAGCTCCTCCAGCAGCCATGGCTAGTCACGTATAAATAACTCTTCTTTCAAATTAATAGCATCTACATTTAAAAATGCTCGGCAATGAGCTTACTAACCAAAACACTCATTTCTAGACTTCTCTGGGGCCTTCTGGGGTCATGCTTTAAGTTTGGTTCAGTGAAGCGCATTTGAAAGTATAATGTAAAATTTACATTCAGTTTCCTTGAAAGGCAACAGACCCACTCTTCTTGCGTTTCTTCATTCTGTTTCTAGGAATGAAGAGGTTCTGGCTGAAGCTTTATAGCTACCTGAAACTGTAAGGATAAATGTTGCAACTGTGGTTCTTCAGACAGGGGATAGAGGGGATTCTGATTCTTTTTTTTTAATTTCATTTTTAAATTTTTATTTATTTGGTATAGGGTCTCCCTAGGCAGCTTGGACTCACAGTGATCCTCCTGTCTCAGCCTCCCCAGCACTGGGATTACAGGTGTGTACCACCATGCCTGGTTTTGGTGGCCAGCATGGCATGCACAGGGTTCTGGGGCCAGCACTGCATGTGGTGCCAGGGACAGAACCCAGGTCCTTCCTCTTGCATGCAGGTGCTTAGAACACTAAACTATCTCCCCAGCTGGGATTCTGATTCTTGAGGAGCTTTATGTAATCAAAGAACTAGCACTGGCGCATGGTTTGGACCTCTCACATGTAGAATATAAACTTGTAGCTTATTTAGGCCATTATTTTGAGCACCTCTGTAATTCAAGGTCAAACTCATCTTAAATGCAGCCTCGTGGTTTTCTAAACATCTAAATGACTGAAATCGTTTTGAGGCCTTGTTGGCAAAATCAAAATAGGGCTCAAAGACAGAAGAGGAACTGTACATTTCTAAAGCCCTTCCTCCCCTTTTCAGAAACCCACTCTGATGCCACCATCCTCTCCTGCCTTAAGGCCAGGGCTTCATGCTCTATCAGTTTATATCCTGTCTTCTATCATGGCCTCTGTCTGTTACCTCACAAAATGATAGCTACCATCCACAGAACCTGGACCGATCAGCTTCAGTTCACGCTAATGATAAATGATCATTAGGCATTTCTTTTTTTTTTTTTTTTTTTAATGTATCTGTTATTTAATTAGGTTCTTAATAAGAAATTTAGAATACTAGTTTATGAGGATAAATTGCATTTATCAGAGCAAAAACAGATGGTAGGTAACCCCGGAGCTGAGGAATAGCTTTGATTTTTGCTAATATCTGTGTGAGTCCACCACTTTCTGATCCACCTTGTGTTGCTCTGAAATCCTGTCTTTCTCTTTCTCGGTGTCAAAGATCTCACCCTCCTGATGTCTGGGTTTCCACAGCTGCTTCTTGAAATAAGCATCAGTGAGGTTTTTGGGAATTTTTCACTGTGCTGATATCAATTTTTGTAGAGGTGGAAATGACAAATTTCTGGTGTATTCTTCATGGAGGAACATGATTAAGGTTGAGAGGCCCAGTCACAGGTAGCAAGCCACTGTCCAGCTGCTTCAGGAAGACCACTCTTTTGCCTCTCTGATGCGAGGTGAGGGTAATCAAGATGGTGCCAGGAGTGAGGCTAGCTCGAAGTTTCCACACATGCTGACTGAAGGGTTTCTTGCTGTGGCTCAAGAGCTTCTGACGCTCATCTTTACTAGGGTAGTATCTAGGCATTTTCTGAAGCTTAACCACCTGCACCTCCATTCTTGTCCCCACCAACTGGTTTTGTGATTGTAGCAAGAACCTTCTCCTTTTTCATCTCAACCTTTATATAAATTTTCTCTCATACAAAGCCTTTCTGGAGTGCATAGCAGATCAGCAGTATCTACCAATTCCTCTAACCAGGAAAGGATTTTGGCTGCAGTGGGGCTGCCACTTCTCAAACTTTTCTGGCTTCACTTTACCCTTTTTACCAGTATCACTGGCAAAAGCCTTCTTGGCTTTGGGTTTCTTCTCTTTAGTGTTTGGCTTCTCAGCTTTTTTCACCTGCCATCTTGCAAGATAGGAAAGAGAACTAAGTTCCCCCTAGGTGTTTCTTTCTTTGCATTTCCTGGGCATTTGTACTTTACTAGGACAAAGCCTTTGGATGGAATGTTAGGAATATCAATGACTGCTGTGGAAACTACATTTAGGATGACCTATTTTGGAAGAAAGTTCACTAATCATTCTCTCACCTATTGCTAGGGTTGACTGTGACTTAACAAAATATCTCATAGTATGAAGAAGTTAATATACTTCTGCAATGTTCACTTTCAAGTCCTAAAGAATTTTAAAGAGTAAGAATGGGGCTGGCCAGATAGTTCAACAGACTAAAGCACTTGCTTAGAAAGAGCACAGCCGACTGAGCTGAAGAAGCAATTGAGACTGAGCATGGTGGTGTGCACCTGTAATTCCAGCACTTGGGAGACTGAAAACAGGACGATCACTATGAGTCTGATCTATGTAGTGGGACCCTGTAGATTCTGTCCTAAATACATTTAAAAAAAAAAAAAAGAGAGAGAAAGAATGAATGAGACTGAGAAGACAATTAACTAGCATCCTCAATTATCTGAGGTTATCTAATTTATGTCTGCTGTTTTAGCATTCATTGCTCTTACTGTTGGACTATTTACTCCAATCTATTTGTTGCACAAAACTCTGCACAACGTAACCAGAAACTGATTCATGTGTGTCCAAAAAAAGAAAAAAAAAAAAAAAGTTAATGGTTGCATAAGAAACAAACCACTCAGGCCCGGTGGGATGGCTCGGTGGTCTGGAGCACCTGCTTGGGAAAGCTTGGGCGGCTTCAGGGATCACAGTTCGATCCCCAGCACCATATGCTGTGCCAGCCCTGCCCTCGGGGTGGGCTGAGCCAGCCATAAAAATGAGTGAATAAACAAAGGTTCTGAAACAAGAAAAAAAAAAATAAATAAAATTTAAAAATTCTTAAAAGAAAAGAAAAAAGAAACAAACCACTCTAAAATCTTTTTTTTTTTCTTTCTTTCTTCTAAAATCATTTACTTGAGAGAGTATAGCAATAATCCTGAGAAGATTTGAATGACCTTGGGAGATACAAAAGTTACATGTTTTGTTATACAGGTCTTGCTTTAACTTGGCCTTAACCACCCAGCAGAAAAGTTTAACCATGAGGCATAAAAAGTAATGCCAGATTAGTATGCTGAGCTGTAAAAGGCTTACATCAACAGTTTCTGACAATGCCAGTTGTGTCAGTAACCCACTACTATTATGGAATATTACAGTATGTATACAACTACTTTCTCTCAGTTCGATGAGATGAAATTTTTGTACCAATAGTGATTAGAAAAATTATAATATCTGCATCCTGTACTCTGAGTAACTACTGCAAAGACAACAACATGCGTTATATTAATTATTGTGGCTGTACTACTAGTGTGCTTTGAAACTGTGTCAATGTTATTTCTTATTAAAAGTAATAAAATCAATAAATTACATAATAAAACATAAACCACTCTTCTAAATCAATAGAGATGGACCTATGACATGTGCCTCAGAGCAGGCTGTATGTCTCACTGAAAGCATTAAAAGGCTTGCTATTACTATTCTAAGCTATATTTCCTCAATTCCTGGTCCACTGCTGAAACGTATCCCCCTTTTACTCTTTCCTAATGTAAATAAGATACAATCTGTTCTTGGTATTGAGGATTGAGCCCTTGATCTTGCACATGGTATCGCCTAGCTCTGCCACTGAGCTACACTCCCAGCTTGTTATGGTTTATGTCTAGTTGTCCCCCTAAAGCCTCATGTAGTCATTGGGCGGGGACTTCTAGAGTTTGAGACTTGATCCATGATCCCTGGGATTATGAGTTTTAGTACTTCTGGGATTATGGGTGTAGCCTAAGGCAGGGGCCAAGGCGGAGAGCCTGAATGTAATATAAAGAGAGACAGAGAGACAGACTCAAGCTGTTGCTGCTGCTCTGTTGCCCTGATTGATTGGCTGGCTCTGCCACCATTTTGCTGCTATTCTGCCGCCATGAACTGGATGCTCTCCGCCCTGCTCCACTCAGCCTTGGGCCAGCCGAATATGGACTGAAACCTCCATGAACTGTGAGCTAAATAAACCTTTACTTCCTTCATTTTGAGTGTTGGTTATTTGTCCCAGCAACCAGTAAAAAGTGACTAAGACACAGCTCTATATATGATGTGTTGATTTCATCTGAATAAGACAGAACTTATGTATGTGAGCTTGAAGTGTAAGGAGAATTGGAACAACAGAGTGTATCTGCATTCCTGAGATGGAAGGAACAGGGGTAGGAAGGGGGTCAGAAGTCCTTTCCCTATGGATGATGATCTCTGGACTGAGCCGAGCATGTTTTCTAGTTAAAGTAAAAAATTTTCCCAGGAGCTCTAAGTGATCTACAGATGAAGTAATTAAAACCTCTCTGCGTATCTCCTCTATCCCTTAATTCTCCCACTGATTCTAAGAGGTTAAAAGACTAACAAGCTAACTCCAACCCTGGTAACCTTTTCCACTTCAAGCTCCTTTAGGCTTTTAGACTGATGTTGATGAGTTTTTACAATGTTTCAGCTGACTGGATCCAACTGTCCAGAACCTGCTCAATGTCTAAGTGCAGTTAATAGGGTGTATCTAGGAGAAAAGTCACTATGCACAGCTTTCACCAAGATACAGATCTAATGCATTCTCCTGACGTCTCTCAGCACAGACCGAGTTTTTCTTGGCTACTGCTATTCTGACTGCACACCTGGTTTTAAGCCATTATTGACAGGTTTCTGTCCAGGATGCTCTAACAACCAGCAGCCCTGTTTTTTAAAACATCAGGGATGAGTTTATATTTTAGACAAAACAATAACCATGCAAAGGGAGCACAAAGTCACAAGAGATCTTCATTTAAAACAGTTCGGGGCCTGGCAGGATGGCTCAGTGGTCTAAAGTGCCTGTAGGTGGCTGCAGGGACTGCAGTTCGATCTCTGTTTGCCGGGCGTGGTGGCACATGCCTGTAATCCCAGCACTTGGGAGGCTGAGGCAGGAGGACTGGTGTGAGTTTGAGACCAGCCTGGGCTACAAAAGTGAGCTCAAGGCCAGCCTCAACTGCATAGCGAGACCCTGTCTCAAAAAGACAAAAAAGACAAAAAATAAAAATAAAAATAAAAATAAAATAAAACAGTTCAATAAAAGAAGGCACATAACCCTGCCCATTCTCTAGAGGTCTCAGAGGCACAGCGCTCAGTTAACTTTTAAATTTCTAGCCTTCTATAAAGGGTTCATGTCTTGGTTATCAAAAATTAACAAAAGACATGAAGTATATGTAGGTAATTGGCCCTGATAATGTAAAACTCAACTGTGGTAGAGGTAGGTATTTTGGAACGTGTGGCTTTTGTAGGTTGCATGTAAAATGAAACATTTCTGAAGGAGAAATTAACACAGAATCTCTCAATTTAGTTCATAAATACAGCTACAGCAGATATATATATATATATAAACTGCAGATTTATCATAGACACCAAAACCTTAAAAGCATATTTGATGGAAATGTCACTTATTTGATGTAAATTTAATTTGTAGATTCTTTTAAACTGATAATGTCAATGGGGCCTTAAAAATGTAGTTAACCAAACTACATGGTACACATATGGCTTTTAAAGAACAAGAGGAATTTATAAATCATCAATTGTATTTTAATAATAAGTTCTGGGTTTAATTATCCTGTAAACAAAAACTCAAATAACCTTGTACAATGCAAATATTTATCATTAGTACAAATTTGTAATATTCGTTACTCACTGTGTGCTTTTATTCTCTTTTGAAATAAAAACTGCTTAGAACTTGAAAAAGGAATTTTTATTTTAAAATATGGTCACTAAATGTAAAAAAAAAATTATATGGCATATTACTAATTCCAACTTGTAACTTCACTGGTATTGACTCTGGTTTTTTAAGGAGAATAAAAAGTAAAAAGAAAGAAAGAAAGAAAGAAAGAAACAAAGAAAGAAAGAAAGAAAGAAGAAAGAAAGAAAGAAAGAACGAGAATTTCAAAACAAGATGATAAATTAATATGGTTATTATGTTTTATATTGTTATCTGCAAAGTAGTTGCTAAGATTCCCAGCTACAAGCATGCAAAACTGATTCAAAAAATTAAGCATTAACTATTCCTTTCAATAAACCAATAGAAATTAATAGCACAATTATCTTAGCTTTCTTGTGTATATGCGTAAACATATTTTTTTCTTTTTCCCATTTTCTTCTTTCTTTTCTCTTTTCCATCATTCCAGTTGTTCTTTCCTTTTGAGTAGTTTCTTTTCCTCTCACAATATCTACTATACCCACCAGATTTTATTTACTTTTTCAGTTTCTGACACTAGAGAGACAATGCAATGTTTACACATGTGGGTCTGATTTATTTCACTCGTGAGTATGGTCTCTAGTTGTACCCATTTATCTATAAAAACTTTGAGTTTATCTTTCTTGATAGCTGAACAATACTCCATTGTATTAAAATACATCCTTTTTATTCTTTCTTCAGTTGATGGACATTTGGGTTGTTTATATGGTATTGTGCTACCATAAACATGAGTGCACATATACTGCTATGGTATGATGTTTTCAGTTCTTCTGGAAAAATATCCAAAAGAATAACTAGATTGAATGAGATCTCTAATCCTAGTTTTTTGAGGAATTTCCACACTGATTTCCACAGTGGCTGTACCAGTCTACATTCCCACCAGAAGTGGAGAAAGGTCCCTTTTACCTCAGAGCCATGCCAACATTTGTTATTGGTTGGCTCTTTTTAAATAAAGCATCTTAAAAGCATTTAATGTCTTATGATCATAACCTATACCCTAAATAAACGTGAGCCACAAAAGGAAATTATTGCAAGCAAAAGTAGATCACAAAAGGGTAACAGTACAACCTTAGCCAAGTAATTGGGACTAAAATGCACTCCCAAAGAAATTACACAAATGAGGGCTGGTGAGATGGCTCAGTGGTCTAAAGCATCTCCTTAAGCAAGTTTAGGCAACCACAAGGACCATGGTTCAATGCCCAGTACCACATGCTGCGCCAGCCCCTCCTCTAGAGCACGCTAAGCTGGCCATAATATAAAAAAAAAAAAAAAACCATTTAGAAAGAAAGAAAGAAAGAAAGAAAGAAAGAAAGAAAGAAAGAAAGAAAGAAAGAAAGAAATTACACAAATGAAGCAACTCTCTATTGCTCAAGTCCCAGAGTGGCAACAATTTAAAACAAAATATTCTGCAATTAAACATACATAACGATCCCATATGATCTAACCTGTTAAAAATACTTAATTGAGATATCTGTAGCATAGTTTCTTAAAGTAATCTTAGATCCATCCCCCCTCACACACACAAACACTTCAAAAGATCTCTCCAATGAGGAGGGAACAATGAGGAAATACAGTAATATACCTTAATCTAATTGGTTCTGTATTTCAAACAGATAAACCAGATAGGTCATTTACTGATACTCTGGTTTGGAGTTCCAAGTTGAAGAAGATTAATGTTTGCTTCTTAAATTCCCTCTAAAGCTCATGTGTACAAAGTCTGGTCCCTATCTGAGAGCTGACGGGATTGTGAGACCACTGGCCTTTTGACTGGCTTACGTATCAGTGGGTTCCTAGTATCATGTGTTTTAGTAGAGGAGCTTTGTGTAGAACCCAGCTCTCTTTGTTCTGTTTCCTGGCCACTGGGAAGTGTGTAGTTTGGATGTGTATGCACTCCTGGCCATGATGCTCTGTGTTGCCATCAGCCCAGGGCCATGATGAGGTCAACTATGCTGAAACTGCAGAAATGATAGCCCAGGGAGGTTTCTCCTCCTTCAAGCTGATTTTCTTAGGTGCCTTGTAACAGTAAAGGAAGCTCAGGTGAGCAGTGTTTCCACAAACCTGAAATGTGCACCAAGAACTCAGGCAGAAGAGGAAAGATCACGTGCTTACCGTGTAAAGCTCATTAAGCACCTTCATTAAATCCTCATGAAGTTGGAATGCAATTTCTTTGCTCTGTAATTAAGAAGAAATTAAGAAGAATATTTAAAAACATAACAGAAACTTGTTTCTAAATTATTTACATTTCCAAAGCCTGCTGACTAGAAATGGAGGGGGTAATGTAGAGAATAATAAATAGCTTGTGTGTTCCTGAAGGAAGGAACATCTTCACCTTCAAG
The DNA here is from genome assembly GCA_004027025.1 of Myocastor coypus. Taxonomy (NCBI): domain Eukaryota; kingdom Metazoa; phylum Chordata; class Mammalia; order Rodentia; family Myocastoridae; genus Myocastor; species Myocastor coypus. Next base: position 3,421 of record PVJA010042160.1, on the reverse strand, counting down.
ACCCTCTCCAATAGCAGAGGATCTGCGCTAATGGCTTACACAGGCTGGGGGACCTCTATAATCAATACCAGACTTATTAGAAAGTAACCAGGCCAAGCATCATGTTTGCACAGAAAGTGACCTGTGGGACTAAAATCTTTAAAGGTGATTTCAAGCATCCAGTCTCCCTCATGAAAGAAATTTGTTCTGTGACTCTTGAAATGCTAACCCAGAAAATACACGAGAAATTAGCTTTCCCTGATCAAAATTATGACCTAACCAACTATAGTCTCAAGAAAACACTTTCTGCCGGGCATGGTGGCACATGCCTGTAATCCCAGCACTTGGGAGGCTGAGGCGGGAGGATCAGTGCGATTTTGAGACCAGCCTGGGCTACCAAAGTGAGCTCAAGGCCAGCCTGAACTGCATAGCGAGACTCTGTCTCAAAAAAAAAAAAAGAAAAAAAAGGAAACACTTTCAAAGTAGTAAGATATTAAGTTCATTTATGATTTACGTATGTCTACCACTGCATTTTTCATTTAGAAAGGAAACATTTTCATAACCAAATAAAAATAACAGTAGTTATTACATTGTGTGTTGCTATCATCAAAGTAATTGCCTAGTACAAGACAGAAATTCAAAAGATTCCTACAAAAAAAGAAACAAAAGGATAACATGAACTTTTTTATCAATGAACTTAAACTTTTAGTATAAATGAAGCAAACTAGCCTATATATTGAAATGTTTTTTAAAATAGATTCTATAATTTAGGGAACACCTACCTCCTGTTTATCTCTCTTATGTTTGCTCTTTGTGTGCAAATATGTATGCATGTGTATATATGTATACATATACATATACATATGTATATCCATGCTTATAAGAGAAATCATGTAATATATGAACTTGTGTGATTTGTTTCACATACCATTATGCTCTCAAGTTGCACCTACTTATCTACAAAAATTTAATTTGCCTTTATGGTAGTGTAGTTCTCTATTGTGTATAAATACCACATTTTTCTTATTCATTCATTTGTTGATGGACTTATACACTGTTGCCAAGATCTATAATCAATCATGCTGCTATAAACATGGGTATGTATGTATTCTTGTACATACAAATGGAATTTGCTGGGCCAAATGGAATTTCTAGTTTAAGTTTTCTGAGAAATGTTCACACTGATTTCCATAGTGGTTGCACTAGCTTACATCGTAGAGTTCCTTTTTGTCCATATCCTTAGCAGAATTTGTTATTTTTAGATTTTTCTGATGGTAGCCATTGTTTCTGAGACAAGATGTTATCTTAGGAAAGTTTAGCAATGATAAGCATTTTTTCCATTTATTTGTTGGCCATTTGGATGTCTTCTTCTGTTTATTCGTTTTGTTGCCAAGTTCTGGATCTAGTCTTTTATTTGGAGGTAGTCTGTTTGTTTTTAGTTCTTTATGTATTTTTTTTTTTTTTTTTTTTTTTTTTTTTTTTTTTTTTTTTTTTTTTTTTTTTTTTTTTTTTTTTTTTTTTTTTTTTTTTTTTTTTTGTCTTTTTGAGACAGGGTCTCGCTATGCAGTTCAGGCCGGCCTTGAACTCACTTTTGTAGCTCAGGCTGGTCTTGAACTTGCACCAATCCTCCTGCCTCAGCCTCCCGAGTGCTGGGATTACAGGCGTGAGCCACCACGCCCAGCTATGTTTATGTATTCTTGATGTTCATCTTCTGTCTGAGGAACAGCAGCAAAAATTTTGTCTACTTCTACAGACTGTCTCTTTATTCTGTTGGCTGTTTTCTGTGCTATGCAAAAGCTTTCAAATTTGATATGATCCTGTATATTGAATGTTGGTATTTCTAGTACAAGAAATACTGTACTGTACTAAAATGTACTACAGGAGCTCTCTTCAGAATGGACCTAATTACACCTATATCTTCAAGAGTTGTACCTATTTTATCTTCTAGCAGGTGAAGTCTTTCTGTTTTAGTGTTTATTTTACTGATCCATTTTGATTTTAGTTCCATACATGGTTCTAGACTCAGTCTTCTACATATGGATATCCAATTTTCCTCTCAGCATTTATTAAAGAGGCTATCTTTCCTTCAGTGTATGCTTTCGGGCCCTTGGTCAAAGATCAAACAGCTATACATGTCTGGATTGTTTCTGCTTCTTTTAATCTGTTTCCCTGATCTGCATACTTTTTGTGCCAGCACCACACATTGTAACTTTACAGTATAGCTTCAAGTCTGAGATTATACCATGTACTTTGCATTTGTTATCTGGCATTATTTTTTGCTTTTCTGAGCCTGATCTATTTAATTTCAATTCTATTTAAATTGTAAGATTATTCTGAGAAGTGACAAATTTGACTGGAATTGCATTAAAACTCTATCAATTTTGGAAATATAGCCATCTTGATTATGTTGGGGATAATCAGGAACAAGGGATATTTTTCCACTTTAATTTTCTTTTGCAGTCTGTGCAATTTTTTTTTTTTTTTTTTTTTTTTTTTTTTTTTTTTTTTTTTTTTTTTTTTTTTTTTTTTGTGCTATAGCGAATGGTGTTGCTTTCCTAGTTGATTTTTCAGGGAGTTCATTATTAGTGTATATAAATGCTATTGATTTTTGTGTGCCTACTTTACATTCTGGTACACTGCTAAATTTAATTATCAATTCTCAGGACCTTTTGCTGGAATTTTACATGCATCACAAGTAAAGGATCATGGCACTTGCAAATAATGCTATTTTTCATCCGTTCCTATATGTGTCCCTTGTATTTCATTTTCTTACCTGATTTTTCTTGGCTAATGTTTTGAGAATTTGTTGAACAGTAGTGGTGATAAAGGACATTCTTGTGTTACTCGTGATATTAGAGGCAAGCTTTCAGCTTATCCCCATTTAGTATGATGTTGGAAGTAGTTGTTGAGATACAGATTTTCTATGCCTATTTTCTTCAGGGATTTTGAAAAAAATTATAATAGATATTTTTCTACAGTTACAGAAATAACTATGTGATTTTTTTGTTCTTGCAGATGTCTTAGGTACTTTTTTTCATTGCTGGGACAAAACACCTGACATCAACATGTTAATGGAGAAAAGGTTTATTTTAGCTCATAATATGTACACATTTTAGTTCATAGTTGGCTGGCTCCATGACATAGAGGCATGGCAAAGAGCAATGGCTGAGGAGAAATATTACGTAGCAGAGAAAGCTAATGTGGTGGTGGTAGCAGCAGCAGTTAGCCACCCTTTCCCTTTTACTCTATCCAGGCCACAAGACTTATGAGTGTTTGCCACACACACAGCAGGGATGGTTCCATCTGGAGTGGACCTATTCAGCCACAGCTACAACTATGCTAATTCCAATCAATGGACAAACTTAGTATCAGACTTTAATCTGAGTATCACATACCCTAGATCCTGCCATATCCAGAAAGACCTGTCTATGAGTACATGAGG
>PVJA010042159.1:0-17470 GCA_004027025.1 Myocastor coypus | reverse complement strand
AAAAAAAAAAAAAAAAAAAAAAAAAAAGAAAATAGTAAGACACTAGAAATGATATGAAATTAAAAAACAAGATGATAGGTATTCAACAAGGGTTGTTACATTGCACGTTGCTGTGCTCAATGTAGCTGCACATAGTGCCAGATACAAGCATGTGAAATTGGTGGAAGTAAAACTTTTAAGCATTAACTATACCCGAGTAAAAATAGTCTGACAAAAAAGAAAAAATAGGGACTTATATCCCTACCAAATCTCTTTATACATGGAGATATTCTTTTATGCAAAACTAAAAACAAAACCTTTTATTTCATTATCTCTTTTGCAACTCTTGGTCTGTTTTGAAAGTGACTGTACAACTTTCTCTTCTTTTCTGTATTTTTGTGGTGTCCCTCCTCTAATAGCAAAAGAATATTCCAAGTAAGCTATAGAGATCGGACAAGTGAAAAGTTTCACAGAATTAGTATGATTGTTAAGCCATGCCTGTTTAGCACTTCTGGCTTGCTTATATATTACCCTTGCTGATTTTATGAGATTTCAAGATTCCACTACAACGTATGCTTCTTACTCATCATGATTTTCTCAGAGAAATGGATCTGTAAGCAACAATATCATACAAAATATCATAGAGTACACTTCTACAAACCTAGGCAGTTCAGCTTTCTATTTTTAAAAAATATATTTAGTACAGGGTTTACAGGCTCTCACTATGTAGATCAGACTCTTGTATTCAATTTCCGAAAAGCTGGAATTACAGAGATGCGGCACCACACCCAGTCTCAGTCACCATCTTAGGGTGCCCTGAGGACGGGACAGGCTGGCAGGGCAGGCCGGGAATCGATCCCCAGCTACTGTACTCTGTTTAAGCAGGCACTTTAGTCCACTGAGTTATCTGGAGCAGCCCTCAGTTCAGCTTTCTTCCGATGCTGTAAGGCATGCATCCATCCATCCTTAAACAAAATGTTAATATGTGGCCGATGGCGATCTTTAAATCACCTTAACATGTGGTGCACGTGCTCCACATGGCTTCAACCATGCTTCCCATTCTGAATTTTTTTGCAAGAATGCTTCTTATAATTTCTCTTCCACAGAAACAGGTCCAGTTAACCATGTCTATGCCCAGCTTCTTTCAAAAACCCTGAAAACCATTTTCTCAAACATTTACTTTTCAAAAGGCTGATCTCTCCTCAAGCCCAATTACAGCCCTATGTTCAATGTAACTTGCAAAAGAAAAAGTTCTACACATTGAAATGTAGCTGAGCAAACACTCAGCTAAAGAAATAATTTCATAACCAATTTTAACTTAATTATTCAAGCAGCTATCATAACATCGCACCTCCATCAATTTAACGGCAGGGATAGACAATCTGAAAATTAGTCATTTAACTTGTCCTTAGCAAACAGTCACAGAGTCTATTTTTACTTTACTCAGTGTCTCCCTATCAAAGTACAATTCTTTCATGAGCACAAAGCCATCTGCACTTAATCACACAATCCACCCAAACACTATCAGATCCCAAGTGAATAAAAACGTGAACATATTTTAACGCACCTTTATGTAACACATTGAAATCATAACATCTCTAAACCATTTAGGTCTACTCTGCCCAAACACTTGAACGTCTATCTTCAGCTGAGCAGCACTGACAGCCAGGTGTACTTTCCCTGTGACATTTCACGGCCTTGGTGTTGATTTTCTTCCCTAGAAGAAACTGTGTACAATGAAGGTCTTATACACTAGGGAGCTTATCTAGAAGGCCTCACCACTATGACGCATGGACTACCATCATCAGGAACAAGGGACATTTTTCCCTTATAACATACTCATTGGTATTTTAATTTCTGTGAACCACAGTCTAGCCACTTCAGCTTTTGCTGTTGTGACAATAATTATGTTCTCTGAACACTGTCCTTTTCTTTCCAAAAGGATAAGCAAACCCCAAATGGTAAAGAATATGAATAATCATATAAAAATTAATAAGATTAAATTTTATATCTACAGGTATAGGAAAAGGGAGAAGGTTGAAAACCTTATTACTAGATGTCTCAGAATCCTCCCTTCCAAGAAGCCTTTGGTTTTCAGGACTTGACATGTACTTTGCTTAGTCATGGGATTTTTCCTTCAGGTCTGGTTTCCTGGAATAATGAAACCAACAACAAGAATTTTCCCCCAAGCAATCAAGTGTTCTGTGTGCTAATTTAAACTCTCCACTCAGAAGTGGCACGTCTGATGCGAGGACCTGGTAGATGCCTCTTTAAAATTTTATCAGTAAATTCTAATTTTACAGTCTTTGGGACAAATGTAAAGATTGTTATATTCACACAGTTATATATACATAGCGAGTTAATTATAGTAATTGGAATTGCTGAGTTCTCTTCAGTGGGAAAGAAACCTTTCTCCTTGCAGGAAAAAAGACTCATCTGGTCTTTGGAAGTTAAAATCATTCAGTCTCATGTCTTGAGGAGAAAAGGCACATTTTATTTAACCTTGAAGCTGTCCTTTGGATTCATGACATCTAGAATTATGAAAGCTGAGAAACAGGGACTAATTTCCCCCTTTAACTCAACAAAAATATTGAATCTCCTGGAAGATAAAAGAATGAGAGAGAAATAAGTCAAATAGGGAAATACTATGCACACATGCACACGACATCACTATCTTAAGTAGGGGGTGTGGGGCACAGATCCTCTGTCCAGGTGGGTGGCTAGGAGAAGTTCGTTGCTCAGATTCCTTCAAGGTGCTTGAGGAGGCTAAATGGAGATTAGGGTGGCAATGGCCAGAGAGCCACGCAGGTGCAGACCCTGAGACACGAGGGAGCTGGCTGTGCTGCGGGAACAGGGAAGAGGCCAGCGGAAGAGGAGCTGATTTAATGAGAGGAATAAGGTGGGAAATGACCAGGCAAGAAAAGAATCCGTGTCATGCAGAACCTTGATGCTTTGCCGTTAACTCTGATGCAGATGGAAAGCCAGTGGAAAGTTCCAAGTAGAAGAGCAATGTGAATTATGCTTTAAAAGAAGCGCTATGGCTATGATTTTAAAAATAGACTGCTGTAGGGGACAGGGCAGGAAGCAGGGAGAACAATCAGAGATACTCAGTCACTCTTTGCCAGGCAGAAACAGAACAAGACAATAGCAAGTATGCCTGGCCCAAGAAAACAAAACATTCCAACAAGGAAAGCCCTCCAAACAAAACTCCACAACATCTTGAATAAGGCAAATTTCTGATCAGCTTATTTTTCCAGAGTAAGAATACTCATCTCAGAGGCAAAAACCCATTGGAATAAACAATACACGCTCTTCAGAAAATTATTCAAGACCTTCACGATCTATTTACTGCATAACATTTCCATCATGTGTGTCATTTCTATACTTACTTGTTTACTGGCATTTCTAGAACAGATACATGTAAACAAAAGGACCAGCAGAAACCAAATGTTTGATGCAAAATGGAGTTCTTTTTAATATGAGGATGCACTGATATCTAAACTAACACCTTAAAAGTTAAATCTTGAAATAACATAACAAACAGTATAAAAGACTAGAGAGATAGCTCAGTGATGTAATCCCCCGCCTGGCAAGCAGAAGGTCCTGAGTTCAACTCTTGGTAAATAATAATAATAATAATAATAATAATAATAATAATAATAATAATAATAATACACAAGCCAGCATAAAGAAACAGAAAAGAATTAAAAAGTTTGGAGCACCATGAATGAAAGTCTCGGAAATTAAAGACTTCACAGTCCCTCCTCACATCCTCACAAGAAGAAAAACACTATGAAGGGCCGGCCTAATAGCTCAACAAATTAAAGCACCTGCAATCAGGTGCAGGTGCTGGGGTTTGATCCCTGGGCCTGCATATGCTGGCCCGGTCCCTGGGGCACACTGAGAGGGCAATTGAGACAGGGCGTGATGCTATACGCCTGTAATCACAGCTTTTGGGAGGATGTAAACAGGCTGATCACTAAGACTTCTATCTAGTAGTGAGGCCCTGAACACCCTGTAGACTCTTCACTAAAAGAAAGATGAAAGATGTGAGAGAGAGAGAGAGGGAGAGAGAGGGAGGAAGGGAGGGAGGGAGGGAGGAAGGAAGGAAGGAAGGAAGGAAGGAAGGAAGGAAGGAAGGAAGGAAGGAAGACATTATGAGTAACAGAGTGTGAGACCACCTGGCCAACCACTATTGTCTTGTTTTTTGTCTTGCAGTACCAGGGATTGAACTCAGAACCTTGTATATATATGTACATATTCATAAAGCATCACTGTTTGGAGCAAATACTTTGCCTTTGATTGCTGAAGTGAAGAAGAAAAGATATGTAAAAGAAATCTTGAACTCTCATTTTAACATGTATATAAACCTATGCATTTTCTGCTCCTCAAATCCAAGACAAGTAAAATAAGGCTCACTGCAAAATATTACTCTATTTTGTAAAGAATTGCATTATAAGTTTAATTTAAAAGAAGCAACATAATTAAAGAGAAAAGTCCTGGCTTACATGTTTTAAAAGGTCAGTGTCAAAAGTTGACACAAGAAAATGTGCTGGAAATTGCACACTTTAAGTTTAAATTCCTCTTTAAGCATTTTCCTACAAAGTCAGTCACTGCAGGAGGGCAGTACTGCAGGGATTTTAGAACAGAAAATATGTTTGAAAGCAAAACACGACACTAGCAGCACTATACAAAATTTGAGAGAACCAGCCGTCATTTGGATTTCTTTAAGTGTGCATAATGTACAGTAAAATACCTGTGAAGCCAGGATGACCAACTTAAGCTCAATACAGTTTTTTGAGCTACCAAAAATGAGGCACAAATGATATTGTAAAAACACAAACACAAGAAATCATCTCTAAAGTGTTTCAAATTACCGTTAATCAGGAGTTTTACTACAGGAATATCCATGTGGAATTTAGCAATCCATTTATTCACTAAATGAGTTCACATATATTGTTTCAATTCCTTTTTCTCACTTTTAAGTGTATATCCATATTTTTTATTATGATTTATACATCCACAGGTGCAAATATACAACCTATATTCCCAAATAAACTGTTGCATACTTATAGCTTTCATCAGATAATAGCTGAATTTTATTCCCTTTTTTATGAATGTAGTGTTATTTTGTGTTTTTTAATCTTCCTCAAAGCTTTACTCTCTCAACCTGTGTGACACAGAAATACATTCCTACACTTTTTTTATAGTCTCATCACATCAAACATAGAGGAAGGCAGATGCTTAATTAATGAGCCTTAACACATTTGCTTTAAAAATTGTGAGAAAATTTAACTTTAATTCACTGCACACCTTACACTACAAATGAAACAGGAGAAACTAGTAACTGTTTTCCAAAGCCTTAATAATATAATTATTTTAGAAGTTATATAAAATTTAAATCAATATTTGGCAGGCGAGGGATACAGTTCGGCAGCACAATGCTTGCATGGCAAGTAGCAAGGTCCTGAGTTCGATTGTTGGTACAAAAATAAAAGGAATTTTAAATCAACATTTGAAGTCTTTCTGTCATTCACAAAGAAAAAGAAACCGCGTGATTTGTGTCCCTGTATTCGTTTCCCTTTTCCTGATAGTGGACTTGGCGATTAGGATTGATTTTAGGACCCCTCTGCATGCTGATCAAATGCTTTATGGCTTAGCTCTGGCCCAGCACCACCCAGCCGTCGTGGCAGTCAGTGTCGGGGCCATTAGGGCAGGAATGGGAAACAGAAGCCACAGAGGTGATGGACAGCAAAGGACTTTCTTGTACACGAAGAAATTAAAACAGGTGAAGCAAATAGCATGAGAGTCCTTGACATGGTGAACCATACCGCAGCAATGAGGTTCAAAGAAAAAGAAAGCAAATGAAATAATAAACCTTACACTTTACAATTTTTAAAAATTTCAGTAAAGGGAAAGAAAAGAAACTAAAACTCACATCTAAGAAATAAAAATAAAAAATAAAATCACATCTATATAAGCCAGTGTTTAATACATATAACTAGCAATGTTTTACTACATATCTGCTATGAAATCAAAGCTATAGAAAAAATCACAAAGACAAAACATGTTTCAAAGTACATTTCACTGTACTGCTTTCATTTTAATACATATGTTTAGGAGAGACATGATTACCTATGTATGCCAACCTTTCCTCTACAAAGTGAGTAATTGTTGCCTGCCTACAAATATAGCTAATAGGAAACTACAGCAACAAAATGCATATGCTTATGCACTTATGAACACCAATACCTGGAGGATAGGTCAAAATTCCATAATCTCAGACACAGAGAAATCTAGCCAGATTACTCTGCACAAGCCACGTTTTAAAAATGAACTCTGATGATTGAGATTGAAATTATCTTAATTGACACAGCCTGTGACGACCCCATAACCCTTAAATTGAGTGTCTTTCTTCTCTACTAGAGAATGCGGCAATGGTATGTACATAAAACTGTATTTTATTGGGTTTATGTCCCTCACAAGTGTACAAAATTTGTCAGAGTGAGTCCTGCTTTATGTAGTTTGAGAGACTACCCCTTTAACATAACGTTTTACCAAAGCAATAATTTCTTGAGAGCAAAAGTTACATTTATATGGGAATATCTAGAAATTAGTGGGATTTTTTCAGTTACCAAACGAGTATCACATGAAAATAAATTATTTATTTTTTATGAATGTTTTTGCCTGCCTTTCTCATGTAAGTTTCAGGATTACAAATGGGTGGAAATGTACTCTTTTACATGGAAGAGGTCTATTTAAAATAGAAAGTTAAAACTTGGAGATTACAAAACCAGTAGTCCTACTACTTTCTCATATGAAGAGCTGCTTTCAGTTTGAAGACTGTGATTATGATTCATCATATTTATTTCTAGTGGCTCTCCTATGGTCTAAGTAAAATAGATTGGCAAAAGCTTTCATCAGGGTAAATCCAAGGAGTAGGCATTCTGACTGAGTTACTTCATCTCCCTAGATATGCTAACCACCAGAAGCCCAACATATCTTCATAATACTTAGAATTATGTTTTCTTCATTTTCTAATTAAAGGCCTGATTATATGTATGACAGAGAATTTAATATGTGCGTGTTTACTTAGTTGAAAAATTAAATTCATCAGCTCACCTACTATTCACTACAATTTTTATAACAACAGGGAAAATATAAGTAGACTTACTGTTAATTCTTTCAAAATAAATTAAAGTGATTATTTTTCATTACATGAGGTGGAAAGAAAAGACAGAAATGAGCATAGTGTACAGAACATATGAAAGAACACGCTCTTTTTCTTGATTAAAGCCAAAATGGAATTGCATCAATAGCATACACCAGAATAAAGTTTGTTTTATGTTTTAAAATTTTGAAGATAACTGAACAGAAATTCCCCAATATGAATTGTATTATTACTGTCACATGTGGTTTGGAATTTATTCTGATAAAGGAATGTTTATTCACTTCTGAAGAAACATTTCCACTTAATACCCTTGTGAAATTGGATTTTGACAAAACTGTTGAACTAATCATGAGTGAATTTCTGGAGGTCAGTGTGGTTGCATCGTTGTACTCAGGAGTTTAAAATATGTGTGGAGGCCATGCGGGTGTGGTGCACAGGTCCTGCGCCGCCTAGGATACAGGAGGCACAGAACATGGAGAAGAAAAAGCTATGACGGAAGAGTCATAAAGCAAATATGGATAAATTGATAGAAGTTATAAGCAAAACAAATTTCAGGCTTCAAGACAGCTTCCCAACTGCCTTGTCTCCTACCCTGTAGCTAAGGGCACCACATGGACGAAGACATGGGTCTTCACACACCCTAAGTGGTTTCCGCTGTTTGAGCGATCTGGTGGCCAACTCTGACCTCTAAGTTATCTTAGAGACCTGAGAGCAGATGCCCTATCTCGCATTCTCAGAAGAGTCACACACTTTCTAATATACATGGAATATGCATTTGTCTCTGTCCACTGAACTGAGCACTCTTGTAACTTGGTGATATCTCATACAGCGCTGACTTGTTTATGATATGCTTTTGTAATCTGGACCTTGACTTCAGCTCACCATTCTATTCTCAACTAATAAACTGCTTCTATCGATCCACAGTTCAGTTTAGGCCCTTCGAAGCTTTTGCTCTCTTTCTGGTTTTTACCTTCTCCTAGTCAAGAAAATTACCATGACTTTGAAGGACTCTAGGCACTTTATGCCTTCGTGAGAGTTCATGATTATTGGAAACACTACAAATATCTGTTACAGCTACATTGGTATACAGAAAAACATATTGATATTACATATTAAAATATATTATTTGACCAAAAATGTTCCTTTCTTACATTTTGATTTTAAACATCTTAAAATGTGTCCCAGATTCTTTTATTAAAATATTTACTTATTTATCTGATGCAGAATCTCACTATGCAGTTCAGACTCATCATGATTTTTTCTGTTTAGCCTACCCAGGGCTGGGATTACAGGGCTGCACCACCACACCCAGTTTGAGGCCAGCAAGGCACACCCAGGGTTCAGCACAAGGTGCAGTACCAGGGATCGAACCCGGGTCCTTGCTCTTAGTAGGCAGGTACTTGGACTGCAGAGCTATCTCCCCAGGCCGCAGGCCCTTTCATTGTGAGTCCAAAACAACATATCTTTGCCCAGTAGTAAGGGGGTCTTGCCCCAGAAGCCCCCTCCAAAGTCAAGGTTAAACAGTTTGCCTAGCATTTTGCTCACAGCATTTTACTGCCATCCAATACAGTGTGAGAGAAAGAGTAATCCCTAACAAGCAGTTACTGATAGTCACTACTTAAAATTTTACCCTTTCTACGTAACTGATTACATTTTTCCTCCATGAACTTAATTGTGAGTTCTTCCATAAAAGCGTCAAGGCCTTATTCACTTTCCTATATCCAGAGAGTCATAAATTATCTGCTAAACAATATATGTCTATTGAGCTGAAAGGAATTATGTTCCTGTTTGTGAACTCAACATGCCACTGCCTGCTGCTGGAGCAGATATATTCCTCCAGTAGGAAGCATAGCAGCCTGCTACATAAGGATTCAGTAGCGTATTTGAAGCTACTGAATATTACTGTAATGTATACAAATACATCCATCTTTATTTTGAACATGAAATCGACCAACAGTTGGAAATGGCTTACCGAAATTCATTATATGGGCTCATTATTAAATTTTATCACTGTATCCTTACAGTGCCTTAGTGCCTTTGCTTTAGAATTTAAATTTAGTACAAATCTCAAGGAAATATTGATGCATATAAAAAAGGGTAAGAAAATAAATGTTAAGAGTTGTAGTTCATGTCATCTTGGGTTCAATTCCTAGCACACGTATATATGCACAAAAAATGGGAGGATAAAAACTAAAGCTTATATTTTAAAAGATCACAATCTATAAATATGCTATTTATTTTAATTTGTTTATTATATTCAAGATAAAGTCCAATTAATATAGAAGTACAAGTTGAACTACAAACTTTCATCATGAGTTCTCATTAATGTTCATCCAAAGCACGATTAGCTATTTGACACTCCCCCATCGAAAACTATTTATTATGACATTCATTCATTCATTTGGCTGGTTTGTGACAAGTGCCAGTTATGGACAGTGTTCCAGACTGCAAGAAATAACCATATGTGGCAGATCTCCATCTACTGAGGCAGATAATGCATAATACATACACTCAAACTAGTTTTAGAGTGAGGAATCACTGTGATGCATCCCGCATGAAATATGTTCCTAATCTTGACTCAAGCTTCAGGTTATTGTCAATGTAGTCTTCAAATACATTAATGTCTATACACAAAATTTTATAAATAATTAGGAGCAAAGATTTAAAACTGCCTTATAACCAAAGTGAGTCGGTCTGCACACAGAAAACCAAACCAAATCAAAACAAACAAACAGTAAAATACTTAGCAAGAAAAGAATCTGCATCACAAGTGCAGGCAAAGGCAAACAGGAGAAAGACATCCTCAAATCAAAAACACCTGGTAGGGGCCAGCCAGTTAGCTTGGCAGACCCAGGCACCTGCAGGGACTCAGATTCAATCCCAAGCATACCATGCAGGCCCCACCCCTGGGTCATGCTGAGACAGTGATTGGGACTGGGTGTGGTAGCATGCAACTGTTATCCCAGTGCTCGGGAGGCTGAAAATAGGAAGCATCACTACAAGCCTGAACCATGTAGTGAGACCCTGTAGACCTTGTACTGAATACATAAGTAAAATAAATAAATAAATAGATAGATAGATGGATAAATAAAATTATAAAAAAGAAAATGCCTGGGATCAACAGGCAAGGGAAACAATGTGTGTTATGCATAATGTGTACCACTTCAGCCCTTTCCATTTGAAGTTTTCCAGCCATCAAAAACCGAAGTCAAGCAGGAGAACCACAACCTCCTCTATGGGTCCACATGGAACCTCCATGAAGGGGTGACAGAATGGGCATGAATATTCATGAGCCCTGAACGGGCCATGGCCCACAAAGGAGGAGACTAGAGCTAATCTGTAGATGCTCTCTCCTCACGGGAGAGACATTTCAATTTTCAGGTAAGGGAAGGCTATTCTTCTAATCTACAATACTTCATGATGATAACTACCTCTGCCTCCAGGAAGAGATTAACTTTTACAAAAAGAAAGAAAAATCATCATTTTAAAGCTTCTTTAAATTCTATAACATCACATAACTTGGCCCATGTAGAAACTGACGTACCAGCAAGAGAGTTTTGTTTAACATCAGAGTTGTAAATTATATTTCCCCTTCTGCTGCTTAATGGATGGACCTTGGGTTCCAGGCCTATAAACTTCACAGTGGGCAACTCTGAGAATCATGGATGACGGCATTTGATAATTCTACACAAATTACTAATTGTGAACACTTGTTTTTGCTTTAATTTTCCATTTGGTTGAGGATACGTAGATACACAGCTATATCATTAATCCAATTTGAGTTTTTAAAAGGTTGGGCTTCTCAGAGAATGAAAAAAGGAGCAATAAATTCTGTTTTGTCAGATACATTTGTAAGCTTTTCAATAGCGACACAAATCTGAAATTTTCATAATTGCATATTTTCTTTGTGAGGCCCAATCGCCATTTTTAATACAGAAACTGTTAATAGGATTAGCAGATGGGTGCTTCATTTGCTTTTAAAGTGGATTACAAATAGCAGCAATTAGTCACTGATGAAGACCTCTAAGTCAAGAGGTTCTTTCATAATTCAGCACCATGATAATTTTTGGTATCATCTGCAAAACAATAAATACAAAGACATTTGTAAGAGCAACATATGTCTTGACAATTTTCTAATTATTTGTGTATAAAATACTCAATTCTTCTGCACAGACGGAACTTTTCACATGACATATTTGTATGCTAAAGCATACAAAAGATTACTAGAAATCAGGAAGCCCATATTTCTACCATTTGTTTTTATCTGATTGCACCCAGTTAGAGCCCAAAATTATACACATTTTCCCACTAAGGAGGTAACTGCTCATATGAAAAACAGGGGCAAGGATGTGTGATGAACTGAAAGCAGGATTCACTCAAAATTAGCCACACAGATCAGACGCCTCACTTTTCAGTGAAAATAAGAGTGGAAGAATGCCAGATGGAAGTTGTCCAAATGGTCTACTTTTAGGAATCGTGCCTAAGTTATCCTGAAAGCAAACAAAAGAAAATCAGAGACTAAAAGGGAGAGACCTGAGGAGGATACCCTGAAAATGCTTTTCAGTTCCAAGAGGCAGGAAACAATATTCAAACATCTCAACCAATTTATAGAGAAGCTTCTATTTTAGAGTAGGAAATGTAATTAATTTAGGGTGGATTTTCTGCAATGCTCAAGGTTTACTGATTATACACTTGCAAATCAATTGCATTTAACCCATTTCACTGTGTCTGTTTATTTAATCAGTACTGGTGTGTCTTCTGTTCCTCACTCAGCCTAGCAACATGTTTTTGTTGTTGTTGTTGATTTGTTTGTTTGTGGAATCAGAGGTTGAACTTTGGACCTTACATTTGCCAGGCAGGCACTTGTGCCCCTGAACTATCTCCTTGGTCCCCGAATCTTTTTTTTTTTTATTGGCCAGCTCAACCTGTTCTGGGGTTGGGGCCCAGGTAGCATGTGGTGCTGGGGATCAAAGTGCGGTTGCTGAAGTTGCCTAAGCTTGCTCAAGGAGGTGCTTTAGACCATGGAACCATTTTGCCAGCCACCTAGAAACATGTTGAAGTTTCAGGCACCTTCTTCAGACCAACAGAGTAATGTTCCTGCATGTCCACTTCCACCTCCTTTGGGGCCTAAGGAAAGAAGGCGTCCATGTCTCTATAGATGCTATGGGGGCCATTTGAGCTGCATACTTTTGCTGTGTTGTAAAGAAAGAAACATAGACTGAGCCCTCTCTTGATTTTAAACAGTCTCCATAAATATAAGCACATACCCTGCAGCTTACTTTGGGATATACAAAATATTTTAAGGCCCCAAGCTTCTCCTCTAGCCCTCTCTGTCAATCAGAGTCCTCAAAGTGTTCTGGTATTCCTCAAAATTCCTTTTATACAAACAGATATTGCCTGAGACAGTCATACATAGAGCTAAGTCTAAATGCTACTTTTAGTCAGAATGATTTACCCCTCCAACCAGAATCCATAACTATAATATCTGTAGTTTCACATTATACATAAAAAGCTTAATTTTACATGCAAATCCCCAGTGATTATAAAGAATGAGTTGGAGGTGCAAACATGACAATATATATTCAATGAGTAAGGATCTGCTCTACTTCTGCATTAGAAATGTCATGATTGTGGTCTGTTCATACCTGCTATTCTAATTTTCACATTATTGTTAAAAATACTAATTTGTAACTGAGTCTCCATACTCAATGTCTTGATCCACAGTGTGCTTTATTATAAAAATACATGCATTCTCTGTTAAATATACAGGACTGCTTTAGAAGGAAGGTTAGAATATTTTCTTTGTTCCTTTGCACACAAAAATTAAGTGCATGAAAGACCATATCTGGATTTTTCTTATATTTCATAGTGAGAAGTTTGGAAAACTACTGATAAAACAGATAGAATCTTTTGAAATATTCACTTCGTTAACATTATGATTTATAATCCAAGTGAAATAATGAACTGTTAAGCTGCTACACAATTCACAGGTCATTTCAGCACTTCAGTCAGAGTTCTTTAATAGATCAAAAGTTATAACTCAATTTTTCCAAGACTGGAATTCTTAGGAGAAACCTAGATTGAAGCAAATACTCTTTGACTCGCATCAACTTTGGCACATGTCAGGGAAACAGCTGGGGCTGCTTTCTATCTCCAAATGCCCACTGAAGGAGCAGTAGCAAGGTATCATCTCCTAATCAAGCATATGACTAAGTACAACAAAAATAAAATTGAAGAAATCTACTAGCCATCATGTAAATAACCTAAGCAAGTGAAACTCTAAGATGGAATCTTTCCCTTTTCCAGACATAGGAATGGTCATTGTGCCAAAAGCAACATTGGGTTGAGGATTTCAGAGCCTGAGTATGCTACAAAAATTAGGGAGCAATGTGTAACTGCTTTTCTCACGTTCTATAGAGATTTGTTAGGATATCAATGATTGATAGAAAATACCAATCCCCAAGTTAAGGTTAAGATGCTTGATACTCAGACAGTGATGTTATGCTCAAGTACCTATTTTATAGAGTAATAGCATCACAAAGCTTTTCTTCTGTGGGGTTAAGAATATAAGTTTACAGAACAACACTTAGGGCAAAAGAAGGGCTACAAGGATAGCTAATATTTTTGGCCTTAGCACTTCAAAGTTAGTGAGGACTCAGAACACAAGAGAACCTGTGCTATAACAGCCTATATCTCAGTGGTTTCCCAAATTTTCTGTTCAAGGAGATTATGGGGCTACAGAGGAAAGGGATTAAAGATACATACTGTGCCAAAGAAGAGTCACTTAGAGAGAAAACATACTCTCAGGCTTTCACAGAGAGCCAACTGGCCAAACAATGGCCGTGACTCATCCAGATGGCTGACACTGTCAACAGTTCTACAAAGCTCTGTACATGGTTCCCAAGTAAATCCTGAGGGGATTTGACTGACCTTAAAAGATACAAGTTACATGTTTTGCTGTAAAGATCATGCTTAAACGTGCCCTTAACCACCCAGCAGAAAAGTTTAAACACAAGGAATAAGACGGAAAGCTAGATTAGAATGCCGAGCTGCAAAAGGCTTAAATCAACAGCTTCCAAAGTTGCCAGTTTTGCCAATAATCCACTGTGATTATCCAGCATCGGATTATGTACACAGCTACTTTCTCTTAGTTCAATGAGATTAAAAATGGTTGTGCCAATAATGATTTGAAAAATTATAACAACTTCACCCTTGGCCGTGTATCACTAGTAGGAGGACAACAACATGCATTGTAACAAATATTGGAATGTACTACTAATGTGTTTTGAAGCTGTCACGTTGTTATGCATTGCTATTTCTTTTTAAAAGTAGTTTAAGAAAAAAAGGCAGGTAGCAGAAGATCTAGATGAGAGTGATGGGTGCAGAGAATTTCTCAGAAATCAGCACTTAAATGAGAATCCTGTGATGGAGAAAGAAGGCGACATCGGTACCTGAGGGGAGGAAGTATCCAAAGCAGACAAGAATGCATTCAAAGACATTGATGTGGAGAATATTTGGTGCCATCCGAGGGGCATGAAACAATTCCAAGAGTGGCTTTGATTTAATGAATAGAGCTGAGAGTCAACGGAACTGAGGCCCTGGCAGCAGGTTGTCCACCAATTAGCAAATGGAGGCCACTTGGACATTCTCTTTGCATCAGAAAGGCACTGGCAGATTTTAGACAGCAGAAGGATGTGTTTGTAATTATATATTAGAGAGACTCCTAGAGGGAGAATAGTACAATGAGAGCTATAAAACCATGTTGATGATTGGAATCCGATTGCTTTCAGAGGGCTCAGAGTTGATACAGACTTTTGATATAAACAAAAGAGAAAATCCTGACACAAGGGAACTGAATAGTGTATAAGACAAATGAGTAAGATGGACCCTGGCTTTTTACTGTATGCAAGCTGGGTGGACACCCACATAGTACCGCGCATTCATACGTGGGAGGTTTATGCAAAGAACAAACGGGGGCATATCTTAGTCTGCTTGCTGTTACTGCAGCTGAATACCGACCGTCGTAACCATACTGGTTACTTTATCAAGCAAAATGGGTCCATCGTAATCGACTGCATTTGCCGAGACCTTTCTCGCTGCTTCCTCATGAGGTGCGGGGCAGCACGTAGCGAGGCAGCGGGATCGTGCTTTCTCTCCTCGTGAAGCACATGTGCTGCACATGCGCTCACAAGGGAGCCCTCCCGGTGACGTCATCCAATACGTCCCTCCCCAGTGACTCCGCTACAAGTACAATTAACCTATGGTGCTGCACATGGATTTTCCATCATTCTGCTACTTGACAACAGAAACTTAAATTTCATGAGTTGAAGAGGTTATTCCAATCATAGCAAGGTGTCTAATAATGGTCTCTGTTTTGTTCTACAGTGCTTATGGCAGCATTTGTAGCTGACATTTATTGAGCGCCTATTCAGTGCCAACTATTTTAAGCACTTTTCAATTTTTGCTTCTTTAATCCAAAAACAATGAGGCAGTTCATTTCATTAATTAATTAATTTATTTATTTATTTATTTATTTATTTGCAGGACCAGGATTCAAACTCACGACTTTGCCCTTGCCAAGCAGGCACTAGCGCCACAGAGTTATTTCCCCAGCCCTGAGGCAATTTATTTTACACTGAAGCAAACTAAAGCGCATAGAATAAGTAACTAGTCCTGGCCTGTCAGGTAAATGGCAAAGCCAAAGAGAATCTGGCATAGATACTTCCTGCCTGACCCCTGGGTCGCACTGTCTTTGTCAATGAGGTAGATGTGAGGAGCCCAGGGAAGAAGCATAACAATAGGATAGACATGAACAAAATGCTGGGGTCCTTCACAGACTTAGGAGACGCCCAGGGAACCAAGAGAAGAAGTGGGCTAGGGCCAGGGAGATAGCTCAGGGAAGTAAGTATTTGCTTAGGTAACGCAGGGCCCAAGGTTAAATGCCTGGCACCTCATGCATGCTGGCCCTGCCCCCAGGCATGCTGAGCCTGTAAGACTGAGTCTGGGCATGGTGGCATACTCCTGTAACGTCAGCACTAGGGAGGCAGAAAACAGGAGGCTCGCTATGAATGAGTCTGAACTGCATAGTTAGAACCTGCACAAAGAAAAAAAGAAAGAAAAAAACCCTGAAGAGATGAAGCCAGCGAGGAAGGAGAAAGCCACAGAGAACGCAAGTGTGCCATACCCAGGTGGATACGAGAGGACAGCCCTGAGCTCTGGATTTCACTAAAAAGAATCCAGCTCCCTTCTGAGTGCCGTGTGCAAAGGTCGCCTGAGTCACAATCTTCCCTCCATGATTAGCTAGGCATTTCATATTCAGGACGGATTAGAGCGCTGTGTGTTTAAATGCAAACCAACACGACCTAATGTTTTTCCCTTCCAAGGGAGAAAGGAATTTATCCCCTGGAAGAAATCATGAGCTCAGTAAAGATTTCACACATGGATATTGTGTGCAATGGGTTTTTAAGTTTTACTCACATAAATTTCCTAACATGCTAAGTACTAGCAAGCTGGCAGTCACCTTCCTGTCTCGGCATAAGGAGCAAAAGGGACATTCTGTTAAGACTTCACCTTTTAATTATGGAAGTTGTTCTACTGCCTTGGTCAAATAAGACCTGCACTGAAGAACCTCAAATAGTCTAATTTGTAGCTCTTTTCTAAGACATCTCCTCTCAGGTACTTCATCAATTCACTTGAACAATTTGGCATCCGGTATGTTGGTGATAAAGTTTTCTCACCTTTTTATGGATAGACATATATATATATATATATATATATATATATATATATATATATATATGTATACACATATATATATGTATATATATATAATTTCACTTGTTACTATTCTCAAAGACACGGATCAATCATTGCTCTCTCTGACTTCCACACTGCTCCTCTTCCACACCTCTCTAGCAGTCATGTTCACTCCCCGATAGTCCATAGCATCTGCTACAAAACAGGCTGTTTCAAAATGAAAAGCACTGCTCCATAATGTCCAGAATCCTGAAGTTCCCCTGGCCCATCCAGTCTCTCACCGCTCATGCCCATAATGGCTCAGCCTTAGCTTCAGAGGCTGACGGCCTCCCCGTTTTTGCCCTTCCGCTCCCCGACAGTCTCCAGCCTCTCCTGGCCTGCCTTCCATTCCCTCTAATCCTGATCTCCCCACAATCATTGTCAATACCCCTTCAGGGATGCAACTGATTTCTTCTAGTCTTTGACCTTCTCTCCCAGCTGCCTTGCCAATCCCATTACCAAATCAGTCCCTCCATCTGTTTGCTCTCCTCCTCCTCCTCCTCCTCCTCCTCCTCCTCCTCCTCC